>CAUYLG010060180.1:0-93033 GCA_963573385.1 Cacajao melanocephalus | reverse complement strand
TGCATGTCTTTGTGATGTGTGTGGTGTACGTGTGTGTACAGTGTGGTGTGTGTGTATGCAGTGTGGTGTATGGTGTGCATGTGCATGTGTGGTGTGCGTGTGTGTATAGTGTGTGTGGTGTGTATGTGGTGTGTGGTGTGTGTGCATGGTGTGGGGTGTGTGTATGCAGTGTGGTGTATGGTGTACATGTGTGTGTGTGGTGTGTGTGTGGTGTGCATGTGTGTGTATAGTGTGTGTGGTATGTATGTGGTGTGTGGTGTGTGTGTAGTGTGGTGTGTGTGGTGTGCGTGTAGTGGTGTGTGTGTGTGTGTAGTATGCATGTCTTTGTGATGTGTGTGGTGTACGTGTGTGTACAGTGTGGTGTGTGGTGTGCGTGTGTGTATAGTGTGTGTGGTGTGTATGTGGTGTGTGGTGTGTGTGGTGTGTGTATGCGGTGTGGTGTATGGTGTGCATGTGTGTGTGGTGTGTGTGGTATGTATGTGGTGTGTGGTGTGTGTGTGGTGTGGTGTGTGTGGTGTGCGTGTAGTGTGTGGTGTGTATGTGTGTAAGTGGTGTGTGTGTGTAGTATGCATGTCTTTGTGATGTGTGTGGTGTGCGTGTGGGTACAGTGTGTGGTGTGTGTGTATGTAGGGTGGTGTATGGTGTGCATGTGTGGTGTGCATGTGTGTATAGTGTGTGGTGTGTATGTGGTGTGTGGTGTGCGTGGTGTGTGTGTGGTGTGTGTGTGTGTACGTAGTGTGGTGTATGGTGTGCATGTGTGTGTGTGGTGTGTGTGTGGTGTGGGTGTGTGTGTGGTGTGGGTGTGTGTGTGGTGTGCATGTGTGTGTGTGTGGTATGTGTGTATGTGGTGTGTATGCATGGTGTGTGTGGTGTGTGTGTGGTGTGTGTGGTGTGTGTGTGGTGTGTGTGTGTGTGTGTGTGTGGTATGTGTGTATGTGGTGTGTTTGTATGTGGTGTGTATGCATGGTGTGTGTGGTGTGTGTGTGTGGTATGTTTGTATGTGGTGTGTTTGTATGTGGTGTGTATGCGTGGTGTGGTATGTGTGTGCACGCACTTAGCTATCTTGTTTACAGCTTGTCCCGGAGAGCAGTCCCTGGCTGCCTGGCTGCTTGCTTCTCGGGCAGTTGCCCCAAGGGCGCTGTGCTGAGTGAGATAAGCCGCAAGGCGCAGGTCCTGCAGCATCCTGCTTAGATGCAGTCCCTAAGGCTGTCACAGGCGCAGAGACAGAGCCAACCGGAGGTGCCAGCTGGGGAGCGAGTGTGTAAGAGAACAGAGTTTCCATTTCAGAAGATGAAATGAGTTCTGGAGATGATGGTGGTGACAGTTTCATAATCATGCGAATGTACTTAATGCCACGAAACTAGACAAGGAACAAGGATGAAAATGGTAAATTTTAGCCAGGCGCAGTGGCTCACGCCTGCAATCCCAGCACTCTGGGAGGCTGAGGTGCTGGGAGGTGGGAGGATCACTTGAGCCCAGGGGTTCAGCATGGGCAACATGGAGAAACCTCATCTCTACAAAAAATTAAAAAAATAAGCTGGGTGCGGTGGTCCCTGCTTATATTCCCAGCTGCTTGGGAGGCTGAAGTGGGAGGATTGCTTGAACCCAGGCGTTCCAGGCTGCAGTGAGCCGAAATTGTGCCATTGCACTCCATCCTGGGCAACAGGGTGAAACCTTGTCTCAAAAATAAAGAAAAAAATAAATAATAAAAACAAAAAACAGGTAAATTTTATATTAGGTACACATTACCACAGCAAAACAATAATTATTTTACAACCCCAGTAATAGGAAGCAGTCAGAACAGATGAGGGTGGTGACATCCTCAGAGGTCCTTGGGGCTCCAAGTGTACCCTGGCCTGTGGGGAGAGTGGGCAGGGATGGGGGCAGAGAAAGGAGTGGTGCAAGGAAAGGGCAGCCCCTGCTCCGAGCCACCTGGGCCCATGCTGGAGAACCCGAGTCCTGGGTCCACTGGCCGTGGCAGGGAGAGGCCATGAATTGCCATGTAGTGGCTAATCCACCCCTCTTCTCATCTCTGAGCCCAGTGTTCCCAAACTTCTCTCCTTGTCCGTTTATCCACTAGTCTAGAAAGTAAAACTCCTCTTCAAAGTTTCCCTTCTTGTTAAAGAAGAAGAATAATAAATGTTAGAAATAATAGTTTGTTTTAAAGACTTTCTTCAAAGCCTTCTTGCCTTTTGCTATTAACTCTTTGTTAAGCCCTATCCTATGTAGCTGCTAGACACGCTCACAGGCATGTAGTACATTCTATGTCCTTGTGCTTTAACCAAGATACCTGTGCTGGATGTGCTCACAGGCATGTCCCACCTCGCAGCCTATGCTCCTTCCTTATTTGGGAATGTTACTAGTTTTCTAAGTCCTTTTGTAAGCAACTTCCTCTTTTCCTTTGTTCTCCATTACCTTTACCTACTTGCAAAAATTTTAAGTTGTCAGCCAGTTTAGATTGTGAGGTCTGGCTCCAACCAACAGAGATCAGACACAGCAGTAAGGACCCAATGCGTAAGGAACACATATACCTGCCTTTCCTTTGTTCATTGCACCCTCTTGGCAAGATGGCTAATGAGTAATGCCCTTTCTGCAGAAAGTAAAATTGCCTTGCTAAGAAAACGTTTTGTCTGAATGCTAATTTTTTGCAGTACCTAAGAACAAGCATTCTATCTCTAACAACCAGGCTCTGAGGGCCTGCCCTGCCCAGCAAGTGGGGAACCAAGGAGCCAACTATTGCTATCCGGAAGCTTCCATCCAGAGGAGGAATCAACATGAAGGAGTCGGTCACTCACACACACAGAAAGGTGCCGCTGCTGAGGACCTGTGGGGTGGAGGAGGGGCAGAAGGAAGGTCCTCTGTTTGGGGGACCCTTTATTAAAAACAGGCAGCAAGCTGTGGTGCCAGTCGAGTTCATTCCAGGCCCCAAAGTGATTGCACGGCCAATAAGCCCTGTCTAAAGTAAGGACGGGTGGTCTGGGCTGAGGCCCTGGCAGGAGGGAGGGTCCTGGGTGTGCCTCCAGCTCTCTAGTTCTCAGCTTCTGCATGACCCATACCCTGTACCAGGAGACCCCAGCCCAGGCAGCCTTGCTCCAAAGTTGGCTCCACAGAGGGTGCCTGCCCTCTCAGCCCTGGCCTGTGCCCCCTGCCCACAGCCCTTTCTTCTCCAGATGCAGTGTTTGCCCCTCTATGTCCTTTGCTGCATGAGGAGGGGCTTTCTCATGTTGGCTGCCCACCTGGCCTGGACTGACCCAGACCTTCTGAGGCTGAGACTGAGGCTGTCGATGCAGGGGAAGGGCCAGAAACCACTGTGCCTGCGGTGCAGAGACCAGGACCTCTGCCTCTACCTGTGATCCCCAGGGACACGGGGTCTGCACATCACTCCACCTGCCCCATCTTTCAGGATGCCCTCACTCCCCAGTCTGCCTCTACCTGTGATCCCCAGGGACACGGGGTCTGCACATCGCTCCGCCTGCCCCATCTTTCAGGACGCCCTCACTCCCCAGTCTGATTGCACAGAGTGAGGGACCCAGTAGCCTTGGTGACAGTTCTTCACCACAAGGGCCTGCCCAGTTTCTCCTAGCTCCTGGGGTTGGGAGTGGCCTGAGGTGTGGTCCCACCAGCTGTATGACAGGGCTCTGGACACCTCCTGGGTCCTAGTTTCCCTGAAACCTGCTGGCCAGGAGCACAGGCCTCCTGGCTTCTGGTTACTTTTCCTCCCCCAGAAAGCCTTGGTGGAGAGAACAGAGGCCCAGAGGATCCCAGGAGGCTCCCCAGGCCCAGAATCTGGGGAGCTTTCAAGGATCTGGAATCCTGGCCAGGTGTGGTAGCCGAGCTTGTAACCCCGGAACCTTGGGAGGCTAAGGTGGGAGGATCGCTTGAGGCCAGGAGTTTGAGACCAGCCTTGGCAACACAGTGAGACCCTGTCTCTACAAAATATTTAAAAATTAGCCAGGCATGCTGGTGTGCCCCTGCAGCCCCAGCTACTTAGGAGGCTGAGGTGGGAGGATCACTTGAGCCCAGGAGGTCAAGGCTGCAGTGAGCCATGATCAAGCCACTGCCCTCCAGCCTGGCAACAGAGTAAGACCCTGTCTTTGATAATAAAAATTGAAAAAATAGAAGTTGAAACTTCTTTTGGAGACTGTGGGGTGAGGGGAGGATGGCCACAGCCTTTCCACCTCCCTGTTCCATGCCTGCACTGTGCTGTGCTGGCCCCTGTCCCCCACCCCCAAGGCCATGCTGGTGTGGGGACAGGGACCCTGTGCTTCCCACTCAGAAGGGGCCGTTCCAGACACCTTCCTGGGCTCCCCTTGCAGAGTCTCAGCTGCATTGGATGTGAGGTCCCGTGCATGGGCTGCCCTCCCCCCGACTACGAAAGCCTCCAAAATTGGGACTGTGTCATTTCCCAAAGGGCACCCAGGAAATGCTTGCTGGGTGAATCAGTGAATGAGTGAGTGAGTTCATTCACCAGGCTGGATGGGGACGATGGAGCCGCCAGCCTCCTGGGACCTGCCCCCAGGGTGGAAACTGAGGCCTCATCTGTCTTTCTGAGGAAAACCTGGGCTTAGTCCTCCCTCTGGCCCAGGAGGGGACCGGACCCCGCAGCTGGAGGGAGCTGGCTTAGCTGACGGTGAGTGTATTAAAAACAAGCTTTGGAGCAAAGTGGGCAAGCTCAGGTGTCGGCAGAGTTCATCCCAGGCCCCAGAGTAATCACATGGCAAACAAGCCCTGTGTAAATATCACAGCGGCTGGAGCGGCGGCACGCATCGGCCTGGAAATGTCAGCTGGGGGTGGGGGCTCCTCTGAGCCCGGGATTAGCGGAGGCACCTGAAGTGAATGTGCCCACCTCCTCCTTCCTGCTTCTGCTCAGGACCTGGGGCCGGGCTCAGAGGAGGACTGCAGCTGCCAGGGGCTTGCCAGGGCTGGGGGCTCTTCTTTCAGCCCCAGCCCAGGCTCGTTCCCAGGGGGTGGCAGGCTGAGGGGACGGGGGATGTCGAGCTTGGCAGGAGTCAGGTGGACGCACTTCCAGGTCCAAAGCAGCAGCCCAAGGGTGGGGGCAGAGAAAGCTGCCCCCTCTGCAGGCCCAGTGGGTCTTCAAGAGAAGGGCTGCCTGGTCTGCACGGGGAGGTGGTGATGTTGGTTCAGGGAACCTAGGGCATCTGGACCAGCTCCTGGGTGACAGAGTAAGACCCTGTCTCTGATAATAAAAATCTAAGGTGGTCACAGTAGCTGCTGCCTGAGAGAGCTGCTGTCCCGAGCAGGCCACCTGTGGGCTGCCCTCCAGGTCTGGCCATCAGCTCTGGGCTTCCAGAGCCCAAGGGAGCAAAACGTTTCTCATGAGCACAGGTGGAGGGAAAATAAAGATGTTTACGGTCGAGTTGCCCACGGAAGCATCACCGAGGCCCCTGGAGACTGCTCTTACCACCATGGGACCTTGCATCTTCTCAGGCAGTGGGGATCTCTGCTGGCCCCACAGTGTCAACGTGGGGCCACCTGGGGGCCTCAGCAGCCACGTCTGAGCCTCACCTGAAACAAGCACTGGCGCCTCCCTCCATCCTCCAGGCACGCAGCTGCCTGTCCAGTCCCCCGCCAATGCAGCCCAGGCCTGCGCATTCCACAGTGAGGGCAGCAGGGTTCCAGGGCTGACCTCCCAGGTGGGGCCTCCAAGCCTACACCTGCGCTGGGGAAGGGGGTCGCAGTATGGATGGGATGAGGCACAGAAGCCCTAGGTGTGGACCTGCCTCAGCTCAGAGCAGAGGTGGGACCACGTCTTCTCTCTGCCACAGGGCAGGTGACTAGCACCCAAGCCGGTGGTACTGGCACTGCTGGGGGCCGGGGCGGGCTGTGGTTCTGCAATTAGATGTGATTTGCTGTCAAAGCACAGCTGCTGCCTCTGTGAGTGACTAATGAGAACTGAATGCCTCTCTTATTGCTTTGCACCGGCTAATTTGTCAGAGGCTGTCAAAAGCGGGGGAGGAGGCAGGAGGTGGGGACCGGAGGTCGGATTGAGTCACCAGCATGGGGGTGAGGCCAGTGCCTGGAAGGGTCCACAAGAGAGCAAGAGCACCTGCCAGGAACCCACGGCCAGTGGGGGCCTTGACGATGACGTGGTGTGAGAGTCAGGGACACAGGAGCTGGAGTCACCCTGTTTGTTCCATATCCGTGGCTGGTCAGCTCTTCTAAGCCCCTGCTATAGGCACAAATGCACACACACTCACACAAACACACACGCATGCATAGGACACACACAAATTCACAGAAGCACACACGCATGCATAGGACACACACACAGTCACACACACACACATGCATGCATGTGAACATGAAATTATACACTTGTATGAATAATTTTAGAAGCGTGTACACATGTGGGACATGGACACTTTCACACACACCCTCGAATGCACGTTCTCTCTCCCACACAGACACAGACCGAAGAAAACTCCAGGCCGAGCTCCGGCGCGTGGGTTCCCAAAACTGGCTGCACCATAACCAGGGTGCTCCTGGCAGTTCCAGCATCTCCACACCCCGGAACCCCTTGTCCTGGTTTGGGCTTCCGGGTGATGTGAGCCAGCCAGGTATGGGCGGAGCCATCCTACCCCCCTCCAGCCCAAGCCTGAGCCAGCCTGAGTCTAACATGGAGCTGCTGGGGCCAGGTGAGCAGGGAGGGCACTGGGAGCTGTGGAGGGGCCCTGTGGGGAGATGTGCATCCCGCCCTGCGTGCCCTTCCTCCCAGCTGAATGCCTGGCTGCCAGGGCTATGGCAACCTCTCTTGCTTGCCTCTGTAACCTGCCCTTTTTGTACCCTTTCCCCTCCCTCACCCCCACCTCTGCCCAACTCGGTCCCACAGGACCCTCTGGTCACTGGATCCCCTTCCCGAGAAGGACCACCCAACCCAGCCCCCTTGGCCTTTGGGGGTCCCATGGACACAAGGGGCCCGAGGCTGACCCCTCATCCACAAGGGCCTGCAACTGTAATCCCTGGTGCCCCCACTGAATAGATGGCAAAACTGAGTCCAGGGCCCAGGGGGCTGAGTCAGGACCCTCTTTTTGGCCCCCTAGATGGTGGGTCTCAACACTGAGGCAGTCCCTACAGGCCAGAAGGACGGAGGGACGACACTGGTGGTCCAGGCTGGAGGGCCTCACAGAGGAGGCCGGGTGGCGGGCACTGCCTGGAGGAGGAGGGCAGCCCGGGCCTAGGGCCTGGCAGGACTTGGTGGGGAAGGGAAAGCAGAGGCCCAGGTGGGCAGCAGCAGGAGCAAATGGGGGCAGAGAGCCATCTGTAGGGGACAGCGAGGGCCCGGCTGGCTGTCCAGGGTATCGGGAAGAAGTAGCCGCATGGCTCAGAACCCGAGGGAGGTGCGGTGCCTGCTCTGCAGGCCTCGCTCTGGGCCTGACTTCCAAACACTCAATTACCCCTAAGTGCATCTGATCGACCGGCAGGGTGGCTGATTCCAGGCCTACCTCGTCCACGCGCTCTACCCGCCCTGCTGCGGGGCTCCAGCCGACGGCCTCATTAGGGCTAATTGCTCTGGCATTTGGGTCTGACAGGGACTGTGGATTCTGTCCTGTGTCAGGGTGTCTTAGTTCTTCCAGCTTGGGGGATGGAGGGGAGTTTCTTTCTTACATGGCAGAGAAAGGCCCTGCACCCTAGGCGGGGCGAGATGGCACAAGGGGAGGACCAGCGCCTCACTGTTCCCTGCCTTCTTGGGACAATGGGAACTGAGGGACGGCCCAGGGTGGCATGACATCTCAAATCCTCAGGAGGTCCCTGCTGTCTCCCAGATGTGAGTGGGGGTTTGGGAGGGTGCAGGCCTATGTCCTCAGGACCCAGGCGTCTCTGGGGACCTTGGGGACCCTGGGCTGTAAAGAAAGCTGTGGGTTAAATGTGGGCATGGTGGGCAGTGTGTGCTCCATGATGTGTGTGTGTACATGTGTGCACTTGTGTGATGTGCAACTGTGTGTGTGCATGTGATGTGTACACGTGTCATGTATGAGTGCATGTGTGTAGTGTATGTGGTGTGAGCTTGTGTGTGGTGTGTACATGCATCATGTATGAGTGGATGTGTGTAGTGTGTGGTGTGTGCTTGCATGTGATGTGTATGTGTCATGTATGAGTGCACATGCAGAGTGTGTGTGGTGTGTACTTGTGTGTGTACATGTGTCACATATGAGTGAACGTGCATTGTGTGGTGTGTACTTGTGTGTGTACATGTGTCATTTATGAGTGCATGTGCATTGTGTGTGGTGCGTGTGGTGTGAAGATGTGTGATGTATGAGTGCATATGTGTAGTGTGTGCTTGTGTGTACATGTGTCATGTATGAGTGTATGTGTGAAGTGTGTGGTGTGTGCTTGTGTGTGTGTGCATGTATGAGTGAATGTGCATTGTGTGGTGTGTACTTGTGTGTGTGTACATGTGTCATTTATGAGTGCATGTGCATTGTGTGAGCTTGTGTGTGGGGTGAACATGTGTCATGTATGAGCACACGTGCAGTGTGTGCTTGTGTGTGGTGTGAACATGTGTCATGTATGAGTTCACATGTGCAGTGCATGTGGTGTGTGCTTACGTGTGGTGTGAACACATGTGTACATGTGTCTTGTATGAGTGAATGTGCATTGTGTGTGGTGTGTAGTGTGAATATGTGTCATGTATGAATGCACATGTGTAGTGTGTGCTTGTGTGTACATGTGTCATGTATGAGTGCATGTGCATTGTGTGTGGTATGTACTCATGTGTAGTGTGAACACGTGTATGAGTGCATATGCGCAGTGTGTGGTATGTGCTTACATGTGGTGTGAACACATGTCATGTATGAGTGCATATGCGCAGTGTGTGGTGTCTGCTTGTGTGTAGTGTGAGCATGTGTCATGTGTGAGTGCACATGCACAGTGTGTGGTGTGTGCTTGTGTGTGGTGTGAACACATGTCATGTATGGGTGCACATATGCAGAGTGTGTGGTGTGTGCTTGTGTGTGTTGTGAACATGTGTCATGTGTGCATGCACATGCACAGTGTGTGTGGTGTGTGCTAGTGTGGGGTGTGAACATGTGTCATGTATGAGTGCACATGTGCAGTGTGTGGTGTGAATATGTGTCCTGTATGAGGGCACATGTGTAGTGTATGTGGTGTGCACTTGTGTGTGATGTGAACATGTGTCATGTATGAGTGCCTATGTGTAGTGTGTGGTGTGTGTGCTTGTGTGTGGTGTGAATGTGTGTCATATGTGAGAGCACTTGTGTATGTTGTGTGTCCTTTGTCATATATGAGTGTGCTTGCACGTGTAGCACATGTCATGTGCATCTGTGTGTGTGATTTGGTGTGTACATGAGTCATTATGAGTGCACTTGTGTGTGTATTGTGTGCACAAGTGTGCTTATATGTGTGGTGTGTACATGTGTCAATGAGTGTGCTTATACATACAGTGCATGTGTGTGTCACGTGTGCCTGTGTGTGCATGCATGTGGTGATACATATGTCATGGATGAGTGTGCCCGCATGTGTCGTGTGTGTGCATGGTGCTTGTACCTATGGTGTGTACATGTGTGATATGTGCTCACATGTTCATTGAGTGTTGTGTGTGTGCATGTGTGCCCTGTGTGTGTGTGTCTGTGTGTATGTGCATCACACAGATGCCTGCATTTGCCCAGACGCTTGCAAGAGGACACACACAATGCTGGCTCTCCAAGATCACAGGGCCACCTGAGCCTGTGCATGCAACAGCCAGGCTACGGCTGGGCCCTGCAGAGCCAGAGGGCGATGCCTGTCAGCCAGCCGCACGTGGGTTTGGGGAGGCCTGTGGTGGGCAAGGCCAGGCTGGGGAGCAGGCCCTCTGGCCTTGGAGACTCTCCCTGTGGGTGGAGCAGCCTCACAGCCAGGTTGAAGCCAGCACTCTGCCCCTGTCCCACACTGGGAGCAGGCCCCAGTGCCAGGGCACAGGCATGCGGGGTGATCAATCTGGTGATTGGGCCTCGGCGCTGAGAGGCTGTTGAGCGAGAACACGCTCCATTGGTGGAACAGGCTCAGTGCCCCTCATGGCTGTGGTGGCAGGGGCCATAACCACGGCGTTGGCCAGAGGAAGTAGCAGAGGGTGGTGGGGTGTGGAAGGGAGGCCAGAGGGCTCCAAGCAAGAAGGTGGGTGCTGGTGGAAGGGAGGGCACCGCAAGGGTCACTCAGACCCTAGCCGAGCCCCCACTGCTCTGTCACCTGCCTTGTGTCTGAGCTTGTGGCCTGGGCCAGCCCCCACTCTTGGCCCCTCCTCACATCCTGCCCCTGTGGGGCTCAGCCCCAGCCCCCTCCTTCCCAGGGGCCACTTGTGCTGGCCCCAGGGGTCTCTAGGGGCATGACCTCGGGGCCTCCAGAGAACCCCATCCCAGCTCTGCCCTTCCCTCTGAGGTCTCTGTAGATGGGACGCTGGTTGCAGCAGCCTGTCCAATTTCTCCCCTGTGGCCTGGTGTCTTGAGCCCTGCAGCCCCGGGGGATGGGTGCCACTGTATCTTTGGAAGACCAATGTGTTGGGAGCTGGGAAACCTGGGCTGGAGATTTACTGTGTGACCCTGAGAAGTCTCACCTTGGAACCTCGGTCTTTATATCTGCAGAATGGGTCTGTAAACACCTCAGCCACCTGAAGGTGGATGCTGCAGCCTGCCCTGAGCTCTACAAAGGCTAGCCACGTGCTCCAAGCCTGTTCCCAGCGTGGAGGGTGCCTTGTCCTGTGGGCGCCAGAGTGGGGCTGGCTTGGTTTTTGTGGGCATCTCTGGAGAGGGGCAGAGGCAAGTGGGTGACGCAGGGCATGGCTCAAGCCTGGGTGGTCCAGGCTAGAGACCTGGACTGGGAGGGAGGAGGCTGGCCAGAGTGGGCTTTGGGGGACCTCCATGAATCCATCTGGGATGGGGGAAGGGCATGGCACAAAGCAGGGTGGGGCCTTGAATCCAGGGTCCAGCATACTCCCATGGCCCTGAAGGGGCTGCTGTGTGGGGCAGGTTTCTCAGGAATGGACAGGCAGGGATGAAGGCTGCCTGGCTGGGGTGGGAGGCGGGAGGCTGGACAGGTGCAGTGGCCAGAGGGCAGCACTCGCCTCCCAGGGGTTCAGGGGCCTCCCTGACCTCAGCACCTGGCCTGAGCTCCTGCCTCCTGAGAGCCTGGCCCCAAGGAATAGTCTAGAAAGCTTAGTTCCCATAGGGCTTCCATGAAAGCACGCCTGGCCCAGGCAAGAAACCGAATTAGAAAGCAATATTTGTATCAGAGGAGACATTTGCTGAAAGGTTAAATCCACATCCGGTGGAGTGGGCCACCGTCCTCCGGCGTGGTGTTTGTCAGGCAGGTCTCTCCTCCTGGCCTGGGCACCTGAGCGCTCGGGCCGTGCTGGGTAGAGCTGGGGCGGGAGCCAGGGGACCTGGGGCTGCCTCACCAAGGGATCCCCAGCAGCCCACCCTGAGGGAAGCAAATGAGGCTCTCGGGGGTCCTTGAGGAGAGCTGGGGACAGCTATGCAGAGCTTCAGCAGGCCTGGACGCTGGGCATGGAAGCGGGGACACTGGGAGGCCACCATCAGGGACTCAGGGGCAGGGGGTGCCTCAGCCCCAGGAGGCAGAAGCTCACAGCCTGCAGGGTGAGGCCAGAGGTTGCGGCTTCAGGCTGCGGTCTTGGAGGCAAATCCCTCTGATGCCCTTCTGAGCAGGCACCCCAGACCTACTATAGGCCAGGACCTAGAGGTAGAGGCCTCTGGGCAACTGCTGCAGAGGGCACAGCATCTTCGAGAGGGGATGGGGTCTGCCCTGGGCACTGGGAGATGGCAGGGGCCGAACAAGTGGAGTATCTGCCCCCAGGGAGGTTCCAGAGGCGCGAGAGGGAGTCATAGCAAAGAAGGCAGGCCTTGCAGAGTGAGCAGTGACTGAGCTGGGTTTTGTGGGATGCACAGGAGCTCACCCGAATAAGAGGGGGGTGAGGAATGACATTGTAAACTGGGGGTCATGGAGCCCCAAATCCTGGGGCAGGAAGTGGGAAGGGTGGGGCTCTGATCGAGAACTTAGCATAGGGGCACCATGGATGAGGCAGTTTTAGGAAAGGCCCCGGGCGCTACTGTTGGGAGAGAACAGGGAGGGGGTCCCGCAGCTGACAGGAGCAAAGTAGCCCTGAGAGATGCCAGCTCTGGGTGCCACGGAGACCAGCTGGGTAGGCCTTCAAGAAGTCAGGGAGCTCCCAGGCTTCTTGCTTCTGCTGAGCCCATGTCACCTTGGCTACCCACACCAGAAAGCCCAGCAGATGCAGAGGGCCCCATGCCCATCGGAAGCATCTCCTCTCCAGGAGGGACGGCAGTGGCAGTGGCGGCCGCAGCCCACACACTCTGGGGCCACGTCCTTCCCTCTCTTCACTCCACCATTGTCAAGGTGGGCTCTGGCCATCTCTGGCAGAGGGACAAGGCCTCCCCTTCCAC
This sequence comes from Cacajao melanocephalus, assembly GCA_963573385.1. Lineage (NCBI taxonomy): Eukaryota > Metazoa > Chordata > Mammalia > Primates > Pitheciidae > Cacajao > Cacajao melanocephalus. The sequence goes on along the minus strand of CAUYLG010060180.1, from coordinate 80,602 downwards.
CAGAAGGGCCAGAAGCCACCCTGGGCAGGGACCTCACTGCCTGGGTCGGGGCAGCAGCTGGGAACAGGAGGTGCCAGTGGGCATGGGCTGGGCACGGGTGTCTGTGGATCGTGGGGTGGACACAAAACTCCGGAGAGGCTCTCAGCTGGGGTTGTCCTCAAGGGAGTTATTGGGTCACCCCAGGATCACCGTCGCCCTGGGGCCCACTGGGGTGGAGGAGGAGCTGCAGGGGTCTCTCTGAGCTGTTGGGGCCCTCAGCACTGAGGGTCAGGCGTGCTTTTCAAAAGAGGGGCCACAGGACCTCCGAGGGAAGCCGGGAGCTAGCTGTGGGCCATGGAGGGGCTGCGTAGGATGGGTGGAAGCCGTCCCCGGGGCGCTGTCCTAGCCCTGGTTTCCCTGGCCACTCTGGTGGGGGCTGCGATGCAGGAGGTGGGAGCCGTTTAGAAACGTGGGGCATCTTCTTAGAGATGTCTTCCCTCCAGCCTCCCAGGTCCTCCGCACTGGACAGCTGGGTGGTTCGGGACATTCTGGCTCCTGTGAGCCGCACGTGCAGGGCCTGGGGGCTGAGGGTAGATGGCACTCCTAGCAACAATGTCTACCAGGCACAGGGCCTGGAATTTTCTGGAGAAGCAAACAAATTGCCTCCTGGCGTCCGAGGCTGGAGGCTGGAGGCTGGATTTCCCGTCTTGGGGCTTTCTGGGTCCGTTTGCCACAAGGGTCTGGAGTTCATTAAAAGTGTGCCCCTGGGTTGCCCAGACAGCCCCTCCCTGTGGGCCCCCTTGAGGGGTATGGGGCCAAGGGGACTCCGGCTGTCTCAGCCCCCTGCAGAGCACGAGCCAGCCCCTGGTCCCTGCAAGCCCGCGGCGGGCTGAGGATGATTCAGACAGGGCTGGGGAGTGGAGGCAATTAGATTCCACGGACGAGCCCTTTCTCCTGCGCCTCCGTCCCTCCCTCCTCACCCACTCCCGCCTCCACCAGGCACATCAGGCAGGGGTGAGGGACATGAGGAGGGGAAGGTGGGGGACCCAGAGGGGGCTTTGACGTCAGCTCAGCTTATAAGAGGCCGCTGGGCCAGGGCTGTGGAGACAGAGCCCGGACCTCCACGCTGAACCATGCCTAACCCCGACGCCACCGCGCCGCAGCCCAAGGGCTTCCGCAGGGCCGTGTCTGAGCTGGACGCCAAGCAGGCAGAGGCCATCATGGTAAGAGGGCAGGTAGGTGCCCCGGGGCTGCAGTGGACCGGAGCCCGGGGCTGGTGTCAGCCAGGCTGGCAGCCCCGGGCTCCGGGTCCATGCAGACCCCTGGGACTCAGCGTGGATGTAGAGTCCTGGGCACGGCAGCACCCCCTGTGCCTGGTGTGTGGGTCCCTGCAGGAGGAGGGTGAGGTAGGGCCTGTCCCTGTGTGTGCCCCTCTTGGGCCGGCCTCCCCTGGGGTTGTGTGGGTCCCTGTGTCTTGTTTCATCTTGAATCTTAACGATGAAAACATGGAAAAAAAATCCATCCCCAAAATTCCATATAGCCAGAGGTCCCCGGCTGCTGCATGCACGAAACCCCCACCCTGCTCCCACCTGCCCCTTCCTCCCTCTGCCCCAGCTGCCCTGTGAGCACCCCAACCAGCCCACCTGTTTGGAGAGGCAGCCCTGAGACCCTTCCTAGGCTCAGCAGCAGCTCATGATGGGGGGTCCTGGGCAAATAGGGGGCAAGTCCAGAGTCAAAGGGTATCTGGGCCGTGGGACGATTCCCCTCAGCCTGTTCCTCCCTTCCTTCATTCGTTCATTCACCATGGAGTCTGAGTCCCCTGTGGCCCACACTTGGGAGCCCTGTATCCAAGGGGCTGTGCGGGCCAGGCTGGATAATTGGGAGCATCTCAGCCCACAGGACAGGTCTTCGATGCCTCCTCAGGCACTCAGAACTGTCGGCTCCTTGGCACATTTAAAACAGGCTTTTATTTATGGACCCTGAATGAAAGGTGGTATGGTTGTAGCAGGGTCATTTCCATGCACCTTCTCAGGGGTACAGAGTGCCCTCCCCCCGCCAGCCTCCCATTCAGGCGTCCCCTCCTCAGGGGGACCCGGGGCCCAGCCTCACAGGCTCTCCACAGCCTGGAAATGTAGTTCTAGCTGCATCCACACCCCCCAGAGGGTAGGGGGGCTCCGAGAGGGGCTTCTGCTGCCCGCTTCACGTTTCATGACTGTGGAAGCGCAGGATGAAGCTGATTCTTCTCTTACAAGGGGCCCAGAGCTTTCTTGGGAGTTCAGCTCCAACAGATGAGCCCCAGGCATCTGACAAGTGCCTCTCTGTTCAGGCCTGGGACGGCTCTGGGATCGAGGGGTCAGAGGCGCTGAGTCCAGGGAGAGACACCTGCATCCAGAGCTGTGACAAAGGGCAGAGGGATGACGAGGCAGCCAGGAGCAGGCGCACGGGGGTAGCGAAGCAGGGCAGGGCCCGAGGACAGGCGTCCTGATGGAGGTGTGAGAAAGGGACCCTGTGCGGGAGCCACCCGGGGCCCTGTGGGGGCAGTTCCTTCCTGAGCTGCCGTCCCCTCCCCAGCAGCTGATGCCACTGTCCCTTGAGACATCACCCTCTTCCCATCAGTAATCCAGTTAGCGCCTGGCCCGGACACGGGTGACACAGTGCCTCTGTCTGTCTGCTCCCACAGAGCCCCCCACTCCTCCCCCCCTACCACCACTTCTGGCTGGGCTGCCCCCACCAGGGTAGATGCCTGCAGGCACCTCGGCTAGCGTCTGCCCCAGCAGGCACACAGTAGGCGCTCAGCAATGTGCTCTCATCCCTGGCCTCTGTGGGACAGGCCTCCAGGGGCTCAGCAGGTGGAGGAGACATGGGTGCCCCTGTTCCCACAGTCCCCGAGGTTCATTGGGCGGCGGCAGAGCCTCATCGAGGATGCCCGAAAGGAGCGGGAGGCGGCGGTGGCGGCAGCAGCTGCTGCCGCCTCCTCGGAGCCCGGGGACCCCCTGGAGGCTGTGGCCTTTGAGGAGAAGGAGGGGAAGGCGGTGCTGAACCTGCTCTTCTCCCCGAGGGCCACCAAGCCCTCCGCGCTGTCCAGAGCTGTGAAGGTGTTCGAGGTGAGCTGGTGGCCTCTGTGTCCCTGGGGCAAGTGCACCTGTGGGTGGGTCTGTGGGGGGATGGGGTGAGTCCTTGACCCCTTTATAGCAGAGATGCAGCTGCCCAGGCCCCTGCGGCCAGCACAGGGTGCGGCAGGGGTGTCTCAGGCCTCGGCTCAGCCCCCGTAGCCTCTGGCTACACCCCGTGTTCTTGAGGGATCCTGAGCCCAACCCTAGGGCTGAGGCCACCAAGCCTCACTGTGCCCCCTGCTTTGCCCACCCCTGGCTCCCCCTCACCCACCGTTTCATACATGGGGGGGCTCCCAGCAGGGCAGCATGGGAGACAGGGGCAGGGCAAGGCGCCCCCTCCCACCCGCCTAGCACAGCGGCTGAGGTGACCGCTGATTGCATTAGTCACTCCGGACCCACTGTGCCCAGGGGGACAGGTGACCCGGCTCCTGGAAGAGGCTCCCAAATGACATTAAAGCCAGACTCCCCACCAGTTCCCAGAGCTGGCTTCCTGGCCTGAGGGCCACTGCGATCCATGGTCCTTGTTGCTGGGCAACGGGTCGGGGGTGGGGTGGAGCAGCCCCTTCCAGCCAGTGCCCTGGATGCTCAGGGGCCAGTGAGACTCAGTAGACCCCCACCCTGCAGCCCTGGAAGAGGCTACCAGAGTTGGGGGCAGCTTCTGACCAGTGGCTGGGGAGCCAGGCTGTGTGACACAGCCTCGGGACACACAGACAGAGCCGCCCAGAGGCAGGTCAAGGCTCAAGCAGTGACAACTCCCGGTTAGGTGCATGACACAAAACCCAATTTGCCAGTGGCAACCCCTAGCCTGGTGGCCCACGCTGACCTGAGCCTGGGAGAACAGGGTCTGTGTGCTGCTAGCTGCAAAGGTCAAGGGCAGGGCTGGGTTGGGCCAGGCCCGCCGACCGGATGTGCCTCCTCCTCCTTCCCTCCTCCTCACTCTCTGTCCGTCTCTGTCTTTCTCCTTCCCCCTCTCTTCCTGCCTTTGCTCCCTAAGACGTTTGAAGCCAAAATCCACCACTTAGAGACCCGGCCAGCCCAGAGGCTGAGAGTGGGGGCCCCCCATCTGGAGTACTTCGTGCGCCTGGAGGTGCCCAGAGGAGACCTGGCCGCCCTGCTCAGTGGTGTGCGCCAGGTGTCAGAGGACGTACGCAGCCCCATGGAGCACAAGGGTGAGGCCGGTTTTCTGTCCTGAGTGCCACCAAATGATCTTGAGGCTCTGGGGTGCAGAGGCTCCTGCAGGGGGACCCTACAGTGACCACGTGGTGGTGGCCTGGGGAACGTGGGGTTCTCTCTCTGCTGGCTCCACTCCTCCCCCAGTTTTTCTACACATCTGTGTCCGGGCCTGGGGCCAACTCCAGGATCCCCCTGCAGCTACCACAGCCCCGGTGGCCTCTGCCTCCCGGAAGTCTTATATGGGAGGCTGCTTCAAGGTGGGTGACTCGGTCCCACAGCTCCGAGCTCACCAAGACCTCTTCCTCCATCCCCCATGAAGTCCCCTGGTTCCCAAGAAAAGTGGCAGAGCTGGACAAGTGTCATCACCTGGTTACCAAGTTTGACCCTGACCTGGACTTGGACCACCCGGTGAGTGGTGCGGGAGGGCCCAGGCCTCCTGTCCCGAGCACATCCCTACCCTTAGCCCAAGCCTGGATGGGAGTCTGTCGGCTTCAGGAGGCCCGGTGGCCCACACCCCTCCCGGGCACAGCCTCCTGACCCATGCATCCCCTCTGCCCTCAGGGCCCCTCCCAGGCACAGTCTCCTGACCCATGCATCCCCTCTGCCCCCAGGGCTTCTCGGACCAGGTGTACCGCCAGCGCAGGAAGCTGATTGCCGAGATCGCCTTCCAGTACAGGCAGTGAGGATCCCCTGTGCTGGGGACCCAGACTCTGTCCTGCAGGCTCACGCTGGACCTGGGGGGCGGGAGGGAAGGACAAAGGGGAGGACCCATCTTGTCACCAGCATCAGCGCCTCCTGCCAGGCAGCTCTGCTCCAGGGCTTTCCCTTGTCCTGAAATCCCAGTGGGGAAACTGAGGCCACACAGCCAGCTCACCGCTCAGTCAGCCAGGGCGTACGCTCCTTCCATCCTCTACCCCAAAGGCCTCGCTGCACAAGGCGGGTGTGGTCCTGTGGCCAGTGAGGCTCCCTCTCCCTCCCTCCCTCCCTCCTGCACCTTCCTGCTCTCCGAGAGTACCTGCTGACCGCTGGCCTCTCCCCAGTGGCGACCCGATTCCCCGTGTGGAGTACACCGCTGAGGAGATTGCCACCTGGTGAGACCCCCGTGCAGCTAGCTGGCCAGGGGCTGGGGAGGAGTCCGGGGGATGCCTCCCAGAATCCTGGCGTGTGAGAGCCACCTCCAGGGATGTTGGCACAGCAGGAGAGACTAAGGCCGGGAAGAAAAGGGACTTCCAGGGCTCAGAGTCTCGGGTTGGGAGGAAGAGGCTACCCATCCTGCGAGACCATCCCCAGGGTGCTGAGGGACAGCCCCTCATAACCCCCTACCCCCTGGGATTCCCCAAAGTCACCAGCAAAAGCCCCTCCCAGGGGCCTGGGTCTTCAGGGGTCCCTGAGAGGCCTGTGTTGGGGGGGCTCAGGAGGGGCTTCTGGGAGGGGGTTTCGGGCACTGGGGTGTGGTGTTGGGAGGACCTGAGCCCTGCCGCCTGCAGGAAGGAGGTGTATACTAAGCTGAAGGGGCTGTATGCCACACACGCCTGCGGGGAGCACTTGGAGGCCTTCGCGCTGCTGGAGCGCTTCAGCGGCTACCGGGAGGACAACATCCCCCAGCTGGAGGACGTCTCCCGCTTCCTGAAGGGTGCGCCCCTGGCGGGAGGGGTGGAGAGCCAGGGGCCAGACTGGCCGCCACAAGCCCCAGCCCAGCGTGGCCAGCCCGCCCCTGCGTGGCCGTGACCAGGTGACCCCTTGCAGAGCGCACGGGCTTCCAGCTGCGGCCTGTGGCTGGCCTGCTGTCTGCCCGGGACTTCCTGGCCAGCCTGGCCTTCCGCGTGTTCCAGTGCACCCAGTACATCCGCCACGCGTCCTCGCCTATGCACTCCCCAGAGCCGTGAGCGCGCGCCCTGGCCCCCCAGCCCCGCGGGTGGGAGGTGTGGTGGGCTGCCCCTCAGCCCCCTCTCCCTCCATGCAGGCAGCCCCGAAGGTGGGGGGTGGGACCCGCGGCCCCTCAGCTGCCCTCTCCGTCCACACAGGCAGCTCCTCGGGGGAGGGGTGTGACCGGCGGCTCCTCAACTCCCCTCGCTCCTATGCGCAGGCAGCCCCAAGGGTTGGGGGTGCGACGGGTGGCCCCTCAGTCCCCCCTCCCTCCTTTGCTCAGGGACTGCTGCCACGAGCTGCTGGGGCACGTGCCCATGCTGGCTGACCGCACCTTCGCGCAGTTCTCCCAGGTGCACCGCGGCCTCGGAGGGAACCGGGGTCACCCAAAGGCCGGCCTGGGGCCGGGGACGGGTGGGGGGTTGACGTGTGGGTGGGTGAAATGTGCTGCCTGCCCCTGGGTCCCGCCATGGAGGGCTCGGCGCCCCGAGGGTGGAGTGGCAGAGGGTGGGGCTGGAGCGAAGCCTCCCATGGGCTGTGCTGCCATCTGCCGGCTGCCTGAGAACGGCACCCACAGGCTTAGGGATATGGTCAAGGAGGGCTGCCTGGAGGAGGAGGCCCGGTGGAGGTTGCGGACCAGGGGTGGCCGGGGTAGGTCTCCGTCCCCCAGGCAGTGTCCCAGAGACCGCTGGAGGGGCTGCTGACATCCCCGGTGACCCCACCTCGAGCTCTACCCAGGGCTGCCTCTCCCCACCCTTCATCCTTCTCCCCGCTCCACAGGACATCGGCCTGGCGTCCCTCGGGGCCTCGGATGAGGAAATTGAGAAGCTGTCCACGGTGGGTTGACCCGTCCCTGTAGGGCCCGGATGTGGGCTTTGGGGTCTGAATCCGGGCCACGTCCTGCTGCTGTCCAGGCTGAGGCCTTTGCTTCCACCCATGAATCGCGACCCTCACCCTGGCCCGCCTGCAGCCTGGTCTGCCCTCCCTGGGGTGGTGTCCGGGTCACAGGTGACCAGGGGCTGCCCAGTGGGCGGCTGCTGTCTCTGGGCTGAGGCTGCCCGGCTTCCCCGCAGCTATACTGGTTCACAGTGGAGTTTGGGCTGTGTAAGCAGAACGGGGAGGTGAAGGCCTACGGCGCCGGGCTCCTGTCCTCCTACGGGGAGCTCTTGGTGAGACCTTCCCCCTGCACAGCCCCCAGCGGAGGGGCGGGGCATCCAGGGGGGACAGTGCAGGGAGGGGACAGACTCCCAGGGGAGGAACTGCGGCCTGGGCCTCCAGGACTCAGACTGTCTTTGGAGGAAGTGTGTCTCTGCCCAGTCCCCACCCCACACTATCCCAGGCCTTGGGAGACCCGGCGGGGGAGGTGGGGGCAACTCTGCCCGAGGAACCCACCCAGCGTCAGGCCACGGTGCCCAGTTCCCCCAGGGGCCTGGGTGCAGTGGGGTCAGTGCCGCCGGTGGCCTCCCGCCAGCACTCCCTGTCTGAGGAGCCGGAGATCCGGGCCTTCGACCCCGAAGCCGCGGCCGTGCAGCCCTACCAAGACCAGACATACCAGCCAGTGTACTTCGTGTCGGAGAGCTTCAGCGACGCCAAGGACAAGCTCAGGTGGGCTTGGCTCCTGGGGCAGGCCCCCCATTGTGCCTCTGAACTGGACAAGCCAGGCCTTCCTTCAGGCCTTGAGCAGGGCAGGGCTGTGAGCCCAGGTTACAGACGAGAAAACCGACCCCCGGTTGCAACAGCCCCTCGTGGCAGGGACACCGTCTGTGAGCAGGACCCGTGTCTGTGGAGGGGCAGACCTACAGGACTCAGGGTGCTGGGTGGCCAGGTCAAGGCCACTCTTGGGGGTGTTGGCAGAGCTGAGGTTTGTGAGGAGGTCCTGTGGAACCTGGGATGGGGAAAGGTCAGGGGAAGACAGAGGCAGGGTGGGGGCACGGTGGGAGTGGGGTCCCTGGGGTTGCGGGCCTTTGGTGCAGTGACCAGGGTGCCAAAGAGGGGAGCAGAGCCCATTAGCCTCAATAAAAGGGCTCATCATCTTCCCTCCAGCCCCCCACCCCGTTATGCCTTGGGGAAACTGAGCCAGGAGTTATGTGTCCAACGGAGGAGGGTACTGAATTCCACTCACGGGCTTAGGGATGTGGTCAAGGCTTCCTGGAGAATGAGGCCTGGTGGAGGTGCAGGCAGGGATGGGGTGCCCAGCAGAGGCTCTAGCGGAAAAGGAGTCTGGCCTGTCTCCCTGTGAACCCCTCGCCCAGCCCTGGAGGAGGCCTCAGTGTCCCACCTGTGACCAGGTGGCTCAGAAAAGCCCTGGGAGCGTGGAGCCACTGTGATGGTGGAAACGCAGCCCCTGGCCTCCCCCTCTCCTGGTGGCTGCAGACTCTGCCTGCCGGTTGACCGAGGGCTCTGCTGCTCTCCTCCCCAGGAGCTACGCCTCACGCATCCAGCGCCCCTTCTCTGTGAAGTTTGACCCATACACGCTGGCCGTCGATGTGCTGGACAGTCCGCAGGCCGTGCGGCGCTCCCTGGAGGGTGTCCAGGATGAGCTGGACACCCTGGCCCACGCCTTGAGTGCCATTGGCTAGGTGCAGGGCGCCACTGAGGGCCCTTCCCAATCTCCCCTGCTCCTGGGCCATCCAGGAGCTTGGGCCCTGGTGAGGGGCTGGGTCCCACTGCCCCCCACGCCCTCCCCACTGCCAGGCTTCCGCTGCCCCAATGCCTGCTTCTCAGCGCAACCGCTGCGTGTGCCCGTGGTGAGGTCCTGCTGCCTGTGGTGACGTCCTGTCCAGCTCCCAGGGTCCTGGAGGCTGCTGCGCTGCCCTCCGCCCTGCCCTCCGCCCTGCCCTGGCCCCATCTGCTGCCCTATCCACCGTCACAATAAAGAAAGTGTGCCTCCACCTGCCTGGCCGCGTGTCTGTGCCACAAAGACAGCACCCCCTGCTGATGGGGCTCCCAGCCCTTGAGAGGACCAGGGAGACGGACAGCTGCTCCGATGCCCCACCCACCCGGAGCAGGCCCTCGGCGTGGCCCCCAGAACGTGTGCTGACGGGAGAGTCCGGCTGAGCTGGTGGCTGGGCAAATGCCCTGGGCCTATCTCCCCAGGAGGCTGCCTGTGAGATGAGAGATGCCCTCCAGAGAAAGCACCCAACACCCTCCAGGCCTGGTCAGCTGGGTGCCCCATCCTATCTTGGAGAGAGCAACCCCAGGGCGTCCCGAAGGGAGGGCTGGGACACCAGCTGGCCTTCAATGCCCCTCCCTCCCTCCAGCTGCCCCACCACACTCTGCTGGGATCTTAGCTCCCAGGCTGACAACCGTGGCAAACTCCTACTCATCTGTCAAGGCCCTGCCGGGCACAACAGTCCTTCCCAGCCTGGCAGTCTGTTCTTCACACACCTTGTCGGTGCCCAGCCCCTGCAGGCACCTAGCTGCAATGAGGAGTGTCTCTGAAGGGCTGGGAGCCCCAAGGAAGCCCTGGGGGAGAGCTTGTGCCTACCTTGCTGCCCCTGACCCTGCCAGCCCCTGGCTCTGCCCTCCCACCTGGGTCCCCCCATCCAGGCTCCCTCCCTACACACTCCTCTTAAGGAGGCACCTATGTCTTCCCCCACTGCAGGACCTCAGAGCATGGTAGCATCCTGGGGCAGTCACCACAGGTCCTGCTGCAGCGTGGCCCAGGGTGGAAGGGGCGGAAAGGAGGGGCCCCACAGTCAGCTGGTGCCCACTACCAAACTGGCTAGGCAGGAGCTTCTAAGGTTGGGAGAGTTTGGGAGGGCTCCCAGGGGCTCTGAGGCTGAGGCCAGGCTGGGGCACAGGGACAAGAGTGTTCGGGTCACACAATGCCCCAACCTGCCTGCCTCCATGGTCTCACCCTCCTGCTGCTGGGACCTCCTGATCCTGCCCCTAGAGCTCATAGGCGGTTAGGGGCTGCAGGCAGTGGGGCTCGGAGCCCGTGCACTCCCGATGAGTCAGGTTGGGCCTCCAGGTGTCTGCCCAGGGCTCAGCCCAGATGACACTGTGGGGCTGATGGGATTGTGGGGCTTGCCAGGAGAGGAGTGATGGGCAGGGGCTCCCGAAAGAGGAGTGGGGGCCAGAAGGGTGCCTATGGGGCCTGGATGGAGCGTCCCACACCCGCCCATGGACCGCTGCAGCCACCGCAGATCACGGGGAAGATGAGGTCCAGGCGGCCTGCTGGGGACCCGCTGCTCGTCCCTGGGTCCCTGGGTCCTGCCCTCCTGCTGCCCGGGGGAGCTGAGGGCCTCAGCTGGGGCTGCTGTCCTTGGGTAGGGGGGGAACTGGGCAGCCTGCAGGGAGGGGGCCCCTCACTCCCCCACCCCACAACCTCTGCCCGCCCATGGGGGCATCTCGGGCAACCAGAGATGGAGGACAGGAGTCCGGGGACAGCAACGTGGAGAACCCCGCCCTGCAGCCGCCAGCTCTCCTGGTCTAATGTGGAAAGTGGCCCAGACGAGGGCTTTGCTCTCCCGGAGACATTTGCCCCCAGCTGTGAGCAGGGACAGTCTGGCCACCAGGCCCCTGGTTAAGACACTAATGACCCCTCCCTGGCCCTGAGGAAGAGGTGCTGACGACCAAGGAGATATTCCCGCAGACCCAGCACCAGGGAAATGATCCGGAAAGTGCAGCCTCAGCCCCCAGCCATCTGCCAACCCCCCTACCCCAGGCCCTAATGGGCCAGGCGGCAGGGTTGGCAGGTAGAGGAGATGGGCTCTGGGCCTATAAAGCTACCGGGGACCCAGCAGCCCTCAGCCCTCCGGGACCAGCTGCATCACAGGAGGCCAGCGAGCAGGTCTGTTCCAAGGGCCTTCAAGCCAGCCTGGGCCCAGGGCTGCCCCACTTGGGGGTTCCAGAGCAGTTGGACCCCAGACCCCAGCTCTGCAGCGGGAGGGCATGGCTGGGCTCTGAAGCACTTGGGTGAGCCCAGGGGCCCCAGGGCAGGGCACCTGGCCTTCAGCCGGCCTCAGCCCTGCCTGTCTCCCAGGTCACTGTCCTTCCGCCATGGCCCTGTGGACGCACCTCCTGCCCCTGCTGGCACTGCTGGCCCTCTGGGGACCCGAGCCGGTCCCGGCCTTTGTGAACCAGCATCTGTGCGGCCCCCACCTGGTGGAAGCCCTCTACCTGGTGTGCGGGGAGCGAGGCTTCTTCTACGCACCCAAGACCCGCCGGGAGGCAGAGGACCTGCAGGGTGAGCCCCACAGCCCCTCGCTCCCCCTGCCACCCCCAGCCACCCCTGCTCCTGGCGCTCCCACCCAGCCTGGACAGAAGGGGACAGGAGGCTGCTACCAGTAGGGAGACAGGTGGACTTTTTAAAAAGAAATGAAGTTCTCTTGGTCACATCCTAAAAGTGACCAGCTCCCTGTGGCCCCGTCAGAATCTCAGCCTGAGGATGGTGTTGGCATCGGCAGCTGAGCTCCAAGATACCTTGGAGGGCGGGCAGGGCAGATTCCTCCCTCCACATGCCCCTCAAGCAAATGCCCCGCAGCCCATTTCTCCACCCTCACTTGAGGACCGCAGCTTCCAGTGTTTTGTTGAGTACTTCAAGTCCTGGGTGACCTGGGGTCAGAGGGTGCCCCACGCTGCCTGCCTGTGGGCAAACGTCCCATGGCACCCTGAGGAGGGCATGGCTGCTGGCCACAGTGGGCCAGACCCCTGTCCCCGGGCTTCATGACAGCTCCATAGTCAGAAGGTGGGGCAGGCGCTGGGGACAGGCCCTGGGAAGAAGCACGGGGGTACCTGTTCACGTTCCCACCGTGGCACCGCCCAGGGGACTGAAGCCCTGTATGTCCACACCCAGTGTGGGCCACCGTTCCTCAACCTGGGCCCAGCTCAGCTGGAGAGGGGTGGGAGCGTGACCTGGGGCTGGTGGGCAGGAGGGCACTGTCTTTCCCTGACTGTGCCACCCTGTGTTCCTCTTCCTCGCCACTGTTCTGGACCCACTCTGCGTGGTTTGCCCTGGCAGTGGGGCAGGTGGAGCTGGGTGGAGGTTCTATCACAGGCAGCCTGCAGCCCTTGGAGGGTCCCCTGCAGAAGCGTGGCGTTGTGGATCAATGCTGCACCAGCATCTGCTCCCTCTACCAGCTGCAGAACTACTGCAACTAGACTGGGCCCACAGGCCACCCCGTGCCCTCTGCCACCTGCACCAGCACCTGCTCCCTCTACCAGCTGGAGAACCGCCACTAGCCACAGCCAGGAGGCAGGCCCAAATGTGGCCCTGCACCCTCTGCGCCTGCACCACGAGTGATGGAATAAAGCCTTGAGCCTGCCCTGCTGTGCTGTCTGTGTGTTTTGGGGGCCCTGGGCCACTCCCCGCTTCCCGGCACTGTTATGAGCTCTCCACACTCTCTAGATGCCCACAGGTGCCCTAGCTGGCCAGGCCCAGCCTGCAGCAGTTCTCCCCAAAGTGGTGATGCCTGTTGGCTGCCTCTCTGCTACCCCCACCCCGGGGCTCGGGGTCCAGTTTCGGAGTTGGGGGGGTCGGACCACTGGGAACTGACTTCTTGCTCAGTAGCTCTAGGCTCTCAGAGTCCCCAGAGACCTTGTTCAGGAAAGGGAATGAGAACATGCCAGCAATTTCCCCACCTAGCCCTCCCAGGTTCTATTTTTAGAGCTATTCTGATGGAGTTCCTATGGAAGGAGGAGGCTGGGCTGCAGTGGGGGGATCCTGCAGGCGGGGACTGGGAAGTGGGGAGAGGCTGCCGAGTGGTACCTGCTATCCTCAGCTCCAGGCAGTCCCGGGACAGTCACACACCTTGGCGTCGAGGCCCAAGCTGACACCTGAGGGCCCCACTGGTGCCTTGGAGGGAGGAGGAGAGGTCAGATGGGAGCATGAGACGGGGCAGGTGTGAGGACGATGGCAGCAGTGGGCAGGGCCTTGGAACCCACACCTTGGGCACCCTGGCTGGAAGCCCCCGAGGATTACAGCCCAGGAGGACAGGGAACCTCCAGGGCCACCAGGGCAGAGACCAGGGCCAGGGACCCCTGTGGCCCCCTTGCCCTCCCCTTCACCATAAGCAGGGCCACATGGCCGGCGTCCTGTCTACAGACCTGCCACTCATCTGGAAGGACCCACGGGCCCTAGATGACGTCACGCTGGGCTGCAGGTCTTTGGGGGTCCTGACATGAATCCTCTTCTTCAGCACCTCTGGGCAGGGTGGTTCCAGTGGGCACCCAGCCTAGTGGGCAGACGAAAGCCCAGGGGCTGCCTGGGCCTGCTGTGGCCTGGGAGGTCAGCAGGTGACCCTAGACACCCTGTGGCCGGGCCAGCCTGCCTGCCACCCAGGCCAAACCAATCTGGACCTTTCTTGAGAGCTCCACCCAGGGCTGGGCCTGGGGCTGATATGACCTGAGGCTGCAGACCACTGCCAGCTTGGGCTTCAGGCCAGGCGCTCACCCTCCAGCTGGGGGCCTGGCCACTGGGGCAGCCCAGTCCCTGAAGCTCGGAGCTCGCCCCTTCCCCACGACCATATCAGCCCCCTCTGCCCAGAGCCGTCACAGCCCCCATGTGGCCCCGCCTCCAGAGTGGGGGCCAAGGCTGGGCAGGCCGGTGGCCGGCCGGACACTGGCCCCGGAAGAGGAGGGAGGCGGTGGCGGGGATCAGCGGCAGTCATCCCTGGGAACACCCGGCCGGCCCCACTCGCACGGGTAGAGACAGGGGCACCCTGCTGGAGCCGAGGTATGTGAGCTCGCGCGGGGCTGCGGTGGGCCCGCTGAGAGGCTGCCCTCCAGGCGGCCGTTGGACAAGCTGCTGACCCTGACGGCCAACAAGGCCATGGGAGCGTTGGGGAGAGTGAGGCCAGGGCAGGTGTTTCTTAAGCCTGGGCGGGGGGTCAGTGCTTTGTGGGGAGCTGTGGAGAGCGGTGTCCAAGGACCCCTGGGGCTGTCCCAGCTTTTCGGGACTTACAGGGTAACTGGCGCTGGCTGGTGCTGGGGGCTGTGGAGTGTCCTCTGAGGGCCAAATCTTCTGTGACTCTGTCCTGGGGGATCTCTGGCCTGAAGCCTCAGGGGAGGGCAAGGCTGCCACCCAAAAGACTGAGCCATGGCTCACGGTGCCCTCCGCTCCCTGGGCTGGAGCTGGGGGCAGCTCTCACCTTGCTGAGACCTGGGACTCTGGCCCCCAGGCCTGTCTTCTCCAGCCCCTTGATCCCCCACCACTATGTCCTGGAACAGATGGACACAGGAGGCCAGAGCCAAGACAAGGGACAGTCCCTCTATCCCCCCAGCCCCAGTGAGAAGGGCTGTCAAGGTGACTCAGGTGCAGGGGCAGCATCAGACTCAGTCTCCTGTCGGGCACCACCTTGGGCACCGGCCCCAGACGCCCTGGCCAGGGAGTGTGGATGCTCCCAGAGCTCCCAGGTCACTCCATGTGAGCCAGGCTCACGGAGCTTGGCCACTGCCTGTGCTCCGCCCCTTCTGGGAAGCTAAAGGACAGACACTTCTAGTGTCCAGAGATCTGCCTGGCCTTGGAACCTGAGCTCCACATGCGCACGGGGCTGGCAGGGGCACTCAGCCGCCTCCAGCCCCACCCCTCACCCTGGCGCTGGGTCCATCTAACTGCTGCCCAGTCACAAGGCAACTGCCCTCCAAGGTCCCCCAAACCTACCGGCCCCCCTCGAAGCCTCTGCCCATGCCTGGAGGAGCGAGGGCAGCCTGCACGCAACCTTCTGTCTGGACGTCCTGCCTTCACGTGTGCTGCACAGGGAGGAAGCTCTTATACCCCGGAGTCAGGCACGTGGCACATGCTCCCACCCACCCAGGCCCCACAGAGAGGTGGCTGCCTCCAGGCTGGCTCCCTGGATTGCGTCTGCCCCTGGCATGGATAATTGGCACCTTCGCCTGGTGTTGGGACAGTGTTTGCCTTCTCCTGCCTGTCGGCAGCAAATATTTACCGTCCTCTCTGTCTCCAGGCCTGAGCAGACCCTGGGGCGATGAGAGTGGACGAAGGGATGCTGAGGGTAATCCCCCGCCCTCCAGGGCCTGGTGCCCAGCAGGGATCCGGACCCCGGGGAAGAAAGTGAGGCCAGGGCAGGTGGTTCTTAAGCCTGAGTTTCTGGGAAAGCTAGCCCTGGGCAGAACTTGGGCCGAATGCTGGCCGGTGTCTGTCTCCAGCCAGGCTGTGAGGGGAGGGGGCTGTGGGGGGCCTGGCCAGCGCAGGTAGCTTTTTTCACACCCAGCAATGTGGCCAGGAGCCGCCATTCTCAGGTGTGACCAGCAGATGGCACCAGAGCCTCACTTTTGATGCACTCAGGCCGTGGCTCCAGGCTTTGGTGCTGCCCAGGGTGTGAGCAGCTGCGCCCTGCCCCTGCTGGGCACTCCCAGGGGCTGTGCGGACTGTGGGGGCCCTGCCCGGCTGGCCAACCAGGACTCTGAAGAGCGTGGGGCTTAGGAATGAGAGGAGGTGTCTGACGATGCTGAGGGGTGTCCGCAGAGGCCCCCGGCCTGCTCAGGTCCAGTCTCGGCCCCCAGGTAAAGCCCAGGCCAGCCTCTCACTGGCCTGGGTTTCTCCGAGGCCCCGGACACATGTCCTGAGTCGCTAATATTCCGAGAAAGCCTCTGGCTAGGCTCTGAGCCCCACCTGCAGGCCCCTAGAGTCACAGAGCGCCGGGGCGAGAAGACTCCAGGGAGACTCTGTCCCATCCTAGTCAAGGCTCAGCCAGCTGTGACTGGAAGTGGACCCGGCTGTGGCCTTTGCTTAGGGTCCCCAGGGCTCCTGGGGGCTACTGATGCTGGAGGCCAGCGGTGGTGGGTGGGGGGGTCCCTCCCTCAGCCACTGAAGCTGGAAGGAAGGTCAAGTCCTGGTTCCCATGTGAGGAAGGGGCTTCAGGGGCTGAGACCTGGGGCTGAAGAGGGCCTGGAGCTGGGGTCCAGGCGGCCCGGGGTTAGCGTGTTCCCACGGCCCCCTCCGCCAGTGCCTCGAGGAGAGGGAGGTCCACTCTGGAAAGAATGTTTGGGGGCAGGGGTAGACGGTAGACCGGGTCTGGGAACGCGGAGATGACACGCTGGGGTGCCGCCTCCGCACCCTCCGCCCTTCCTCCCACTGTTGTTTCTGGCCTCGGCCACAGGAACAGCAAGGCAGATTCCTTCGAAAGTGGGGCCGGCTGGAGGCGGCCTCCCCATCGTCCCTCTCATGGCTGCGCTGGCGCCAAGCTCCCCGCCGGCCTCCCGCCCGCTCCTCTGCGTCCTCAGCTCACTCCCCTGCACCCAGGTGGCCCCAGGCCCCACCCCACCTCGCTTGGACTCCCCACTTCCTGCTCATCTGCTGTTGGTGGGAGACCCTGTCCCTGACCCCAGGGACCGCTGAGGCAGCCTCCAGGCCTCCCAGCATCCCTGAGGCTGCCTCTAGAAGATGGCGAGGGGCTGTAGCCAAAGGTCAACCCACAGTCCTCACTCTCCAAGGCAGGGTGACAGGGATCTCAGGGTGCCCATGGGCCAAGGACGAATCAGAGTCGGGGTCCCTCAGGCCAAGGGTAAGGTCGTGGGACCTGCCAGGCTCTCCTCACCCAGGGAGGCTGAGAATGTCTAGACCCAGGTGGCTGTGACCCCTGGACAGTGTTAGAGGGCTGCTGGGGGCAGAGCCAGAGTCAGCCCTCCACGTGCCAGGGATGGAACCAGGCTGGAGGCCGCCCAGCCCTGGGGGTCCGCAGGCCTGTGGGCTTTGGGGAGGCCCCGCCCCCTGCGGCTCTGCGTTGCAGGCTGCTGAGTCATCAGACCCTCAGGGGCTCTGCAGCCCACATTCCGCCCAGGCCTCTCTCTGACCCCCTTCCCGGCCCATCTGTGTTTTTGGAAAACAGAGCCAGAGCCCCCCGCGGCCCTGCCAGCTTGTGGCTGCTCACGCTGGGACTCAAAGCGCACTATTCTGTCTTCAAAGTCCACCTTCATGTCAAAGCTGGGTCCCACCCCAGCCCGGCCTCCACGGGGCCACCACCTACCCCTGCCCACATCCAGGCCTGCTGCTGTCCAGCTTTGGAGGGACCTTGAGCATCCCCTGACCCTCTCTAGGGCTCAGGGTCCCTGGCATAGGCCCATTTCACACAGGTGGCTCAGTGGGTAGGGGGGCCAGGGCCGGAAGGAGATCTTGGGGATCCCATGGGGAGGCACTGAGGCACCCAAACCCTGACTCTGGCGATGGCTGCTTGTTCTTCCATGGGGCCCTCTGAGCCCTGACCTCCAAGGTGCAAGGAGAGGGTTCAGGGGCAGGCGTGAGTGGAAGGGGGCCTTCTTCCCTTGCCACCTGGGGGGCGGGCCCAGGGCTGCTGCTCCATGGCCGCTCCCCAACCTAGGCCCAGCTGTGGGGAAGGAGGGAGCAGGAGACTGGGCTCCAGGCAGGGGGAAGAGATGCCTGAGAACTAGGGGAGAGGGTGAGGGCTGGGGCACCCCACCCCAGCTCCAGCTGCACCACCAGAGCTCAGAACAGAGGAGGCAGGAGCCAGCAGGCTGGGAGGCTTCCTGGAGGTGTCCCGGGCCCCTGCCAGCGTTGCAGCCTTGAGCATGAGTCCACACTGGGCTCCCGCTCCCAGGGGCGAAGACCCAGCCCAGCACTGCCCATGCTGCCCTCACCAGAGACCCATACAGAGGTCACTCCTGGGTTCTTCCCCCTGGGTAGGCATGGGCTGGCCCTGACAATAAAGAAGGGGTAGCTGTGGCCTCGAGGTCTGCAATAGGCTGTGATCTGTGGGTGCGGAGAAGCCACAGGCCCTCAGCGTCCAAGGGGCAGTGAGTTTCCACCTGGGCCAGTGCGGGGCTGAAGTCCTGGCTCTTCTGCCAGTCGCTGTGTGGCCTTGGGAAAGTTACGTAGCATCGCTGGGCCTTGGTTTCCTCATCTGTCAGAAGGGAGCCAAAGGAGACCCTGCCTACCTCGGCTGCTGGGTGGCGTCTGTGAGCAGCAGGCCATCAGGCAGCTGCGCCTCTGGCCTGTCTCCCCATGAGCTGATTTCCGTGCCTGGGCCTTCATCTCATGGGGCCAGCCCCACGGGTGTGGTTCAGGTCTGGGCACTACAGGGGAGGGGAAGCTGACGTGTCCTCCGTGGGAAGTGGCAGTCCCCATGGCTACCTGGCATGCCCAGGGCATGAGGAAGGGACCTGGCAGGGAGGAGCAGCTCCCTGAGGGAGGAGCCCGGTGCTGGGGTACAGAAGCCTCTGCACATCTTGGAGTAAAACAAGCAGGAGAGGCTCTGGGGTGCCTGAACACCCAGGTGCAATCTGTGGCCCTGAGGCCCGTCACAGGGAAGGGGTCTTTGAGCTCTTTCAACAGCTCAGCATCCAAGGAAGCCCGGCACAGGGACAAGTGTCTGCTGCAGCTGCACCATCTGAGCTCCGAACAGAGGAGGCAGACATTAGCAGGGAGTGGGGCGGGGGAGGCTTCCTGGAGGAGGTGTCTCCTGCCTTGACAGCACTGCAGCCGTGAGGATGAGTCCACACTGGGTCCCCACTGCCAGGGATGCAGATCCGGCCCAGGGCTGAAATCTGTGCCCCTGGAGCCTCCCTCCTCCCCATGGGCCATAGGCTCCAAAAACCCCTGAGGCCTCCCAGGCAGCAAGTTTTACTGGAGTAGGTGGAGGAGTCTTTGCAGAGAGCTCTCCCGGGCTGCTCAGGTGTCCTGCAGAGTTGCTGAGGAGCTAGGCGGTTTCCATATGATCCCTAAAAAGGTTTCGGCACCCGTGGGTACGGAGGCGGGGGCAAATATCACTTTACGTCCGGGGGCAGATAAAATTGAAGGTTGATTAATATTGATTTTGTGCCAGAGGTGGCCACCCAGACCCATCCGCTATAGCCATGAGGTTGGAAGGGAGAGGGGACATGAACTGGTTTGCCCAAGTCGTTGGCAGAGGGGGGCTGTGAACTGGGTGAGCCCCCAGGCCCCTCCTGCCAGTCCATCCTCCAAACACAGATGTGTGAGTGGCACAGAGCGGGCCCCTCCCTGCCAGCCCCTCTGGCTGCGGCCCTATAGCCTTTGAGAAAGTCCTCACTTCCATCCAGGCTGCCCCCAGCAGAGGCAGCCTGGCCCTCCAGTGTCTGAGGGTGCAGGGCTCCGGAGCCACAGTCTGGCGTTTTCAGGACAGGGTTGTGGGTTACTTTCTTCTTTTCTCTCAATTCCCGAGGTTTGGTAAAGCGGCCCTGTAGCTATCAATTGGCAGTATCGATTTATTGGAAAGCAAGATGCTTTCTGAAGCTGTGACTACAACTCTCACAAGTGGCCACCAGGTGTCAGGCTCGAGCCAAATTCGTAACTCCGCTTTCCAGGTGGAGCGGGGTGGGGCTGCGAAGCGAGTTAAGAAGGAAATTCAGCCCATCTGGGTTCGTCCTGGGGACGCTGCCTCTGAATGAACTGGGGTCCCAGCGTTCTGCCCCGGACCTCTCAGTAATAGAGCTGAGTTTATTTTCATGCCAATGTTATAGTTTCCTCTCTTAGAACAAAACAGATGCTTCAGAAAGGCGTCCCAGGCTCATCGTGAGGCGCAGGTCCTAAGCTTTTGGATGCTCACCAGGCCACAGCCCCCCGGGGTAGGAGACACCCAAAGGGAGGAATTCTCTCCGCGTCTCTGCCAGTTCTGTGACGCCTGGACAGAAGCAGATAAGAGCCCCGGATCCAAGCACAAAGGTGTAGAACCCGTGACCCCCACCCCCACAGTGCAGAGGGATCTCTCCTCTGTGGGAGGTGTCCTAACTTAGCCCCCCGAGTCCCCATTCCCAGAGTGCCCCCACTTGCAGCGCCCCAAACCTTTGGGTTATGCCGCTGTAATTCTAGAAATGACCGCCAGGTGTCAGCATAAGGCCACTTAAGAAGGTAAATGGCCAAAGCTTGGTGTAGCAGATTTCTGGGGGTTTCCAAGACCCTCACTTATCAACAAGGATCCAACAGGTCCCTAGGGTGGGCTGACCCTCTCCCAGGCCTAAGAGGCAGTGGCACAGGGAGGTTTTGCTATGTTGTGTCCCTCACCCCTGCACCCAGTTTTGGCCACGTTGTGGTCCCTCTCACCTGTCTTCATAAGGCATGTGTCCCTCGCACCCGTGCAGGGAAAATCCATGGAGCATGGTGCTGTGGGCTTACGTCCCTCACACCCTAACTCACTGACCCCCCCAATGCCCCTGGTCCTGCCTCGGTGGCACCACGGCTTAGCTGCTCCCTGGAGGCCCTTTCTGTCCTGACCCCTTCTCCTGTTTACACACCCTGGGTTCCAAGAGTCTGATGGGAGAAAACCAGAATCTCGATAAAACCAGGCCTGGAGTGAGCTCCTTCTGCGCGCATCCGGGGATGGCATTCCAGTACAGGGCAGAGTTTGGATTCAAGACACCGTTTTGGGCCTGGGAGGCTCTGGGCTCCAGGAGTTTGACCTGTGGGCTGCTTCCACTTCAGCCCCTTAGCTGCCTGCCTCCTCAACCTGGAGACCCTCCAGCTGGGGGGCCTCCCCTGGAATCACTTCATCTGGCTTGGGGTCAGCCCTTCACTCTCTCCAGGTCCATCTGCAGCTTCGAAAGTCCCAGACAAGTGTCCCCGGAGGGCTCTGGCAGTCGCTCTAGGCACCATTTTGACATCTTTCAGTAGATGCTGGGCCCAGCACCTGCGGCAGGGTCGGCAGGGTCGCTAAGCTACAGCTAGAGCCAGCAGGAGCGAGGGCTGCCCTCTGCCAACACCCCTGCATCTTGTTTGTTTCTGCCCCTGCTCTTCTGCAGGCTTGAGGATGGGGTGTCAAATCCCCAGTAAGGCTTGGCCTGATCCAGAGGGTGAATCTCTCTGAACGCCCCCTGAGCTGCTGCCAGCTCTGAGTCTGTGCAAAGACTGTGAACCCGTTCAGTGCTCTGGACCTCCCCACCCAAAAGCCGAGCGAAGCATACCGTTTGCCCTCCTCCCAGGGGAGGGGGCGTGGATCTGGGGCTTCTACATCTTATTTGAGACACCCCCCGACACATACCAGATGTGAATCTTCTTCGAGGCTAATGCTCTTCCCTGCTGTAATCCTTACTATCCCCACGAGATGTCCTATTCCTCCCGCTAATGAAGGGATTTAAGATGAGGGCTTGAAAGAAAAAGGGAGAGGCGACAGTTGAATCCCACACAGGCTGGCGTGCTAAGCGCACAGAAGCGGCTGGGGTGCAGGGGTGCTGGGAAGGTAGGACTTGGGAAGCACACGTCTTTGCCTCTTCCTCAGTCTGGTTTTGTGCCTGGTCTTCCTGCAGGCTTGCAGAAGAGGTTAGAAACGAGCAGTGTGATTTAGTCCAATCTGGTGGGTGCTTCTATGTGAACCCTTGCCCGGCTGCTGCCAGCTTGGAGTCTACGCTTTAACTGGAAGGGCCGTGAACCTGTCCAGTCACCCTACCCAGGGAAGCCTGCGAGTGTCACCTGCAGCAGTGGAGCTTAGTGCCACACACGGCATGTACCAGGGCAGATCAGATTGCCCCGTGGAGCGGGAAACCCCCAGCTAAGCCCTTGCCCATGGAAGATGGAAGGGCATGACTGTGCAGTGCATAGCTCTACTGGGAGCACCTACGACCCCATTTTTCTGCTCATTCTTGAACCCCCGCATTTTTCCCCTTATCCCCCCATTTTACTAGTGCCACGCCCACCAACATTCCAGGGTAACTGCAAGTGTCACTCTAAGTAAAGCTACACCCACTCCCCACCACCCCACACAGCCCCCACCTCCCAGCTGGCAGGGAGCTTCTGGCTTCTGCCCACACCCACAGGTGCCTTTCTGCCAGGTCAGGAGGGGCCAAACCTCCACCCCCTAGTGCACCGTGTCCTGGTATTGGAAAGTGCCCCAGCCAGCTGCCCCAGCACTACCAAGTTGGCACAAAGCTCCCCAAATTTGGAGGGGCTCAGAGAAAGGAGTGAGGGGATGAGGAGGTGAGGGGCAGTTCCATGATGTCCGTTGGCATTTGAGCAGGTGCCGTGCTCAGCGGAGGTGAGGCTACCCCAGCTCTAGGGGCCACATTCACATGCTCGCTCTAAAAGTGCCCTTCATCTCTCCAGCCTCGGCCTTGTCCCCCTCCTCCTCCTCCACGTCAACCAGGCTGGAGGGTCTGGATGCCAAACCCCCTGCTTTGGCGGCAACTGCTAATATTGGCCAGGCCAGCAGAGCTCTGTCCCGGCAGCTTCGGCAGAGAGCCTCGGGCACCAGTGACTCCCAGTCCTCTTTACCGACTGTCCAGGAGCTGCGGGGACCGAACAGCGGCCAGAGTACAGGTGACTGGGCTGCTATCCCTTGAGTGCGGGAGGAAAGCTGCATTTTGAGTGTTCGGACGTGGGTGGGCCGGGAACGTGGGGCCGCTGCCAGGCTCCTGGTTTCTGAAGGAGGGGAAGAACGTCTGCTGCTGGGGGGCCAGCCAAGCTTCCTAAGAGCAGCCTCAACTTTGCAGGGAGCTGGAAAGG
This sequence comes from Cacajao melanocephalus, assembly GCA_963573385.1. Taxonomy (NCBI): domain Eukaryota; kingdom Metazoa; phylum Chordata; class Mammalia; order Primates; family Pitheciidae; genus Cacajao; species Cacajao melanocephalus. The sequence continues at coordinate 58,102 of CAUYLG010060180.1, read as the reverse complement.
CCGTTGGGGAGGGGGTTCTTCTATAGGGCAAGGAAAACAGGTTTCCTTTACTAATTCACCAAGTGAAATGGGAAGGGTGGGGAGGAGGGTCGGAGGCTCTTCCCAGCAGGGGCACACAGCTGTTTTCGCAAGTGTGAAGGAAGGGTTTTTCTGTGAGCAAAGTTTCCTCCCGCTGCACCCCCCCACCCCATTCCCAGAGACAAACAGGAGACTTTGCAGAGGAACCAGGGGCCGGGAATCTGGCGCAGGTATTTTATTTATACATATATATACACACACACCACTGTAAGAGCAAAGCTTCCCTCTCCCGCCTCCCTACGCCCCGGCCACCAGCAAGAAGGTGGCCAGCAGGCTGAGGAGGAAGGCGGGGAAGGGGCCACAGCGCCCTCCATGTCCCCTCCAGGTTTTTACAAAGCGGAGCTTCCCCTCCTGACGGCGCCCTCCCAGCCTCCCCCGCACACAGAGGGGCCCTGGGAATGCTCATTCATGCATGAAGTTTTTCTCTCTTGCACCCTGGACCCAGATTCCTCAATCCACTCAGGGCAGTGTTTGTGGGGAGGGGGTTCCTTTCCCCAGGAAGCTCCGCCACCCTCTCCCTGGCTGGCGCTGTCGAGGCAGAGCTGTGTGTCCTGTGGCTTTTGCCTGAGGCCCCCTCCTTGTCTCCTTCCAAGGTGGGAGTGTTTGGGGGTGGAGGAGGAGGCTTTCGTATTCTGGGCTGTGGCCCCTCAGGGCGGGTCCTCCGTGTGTAACCCTCCACCCCCAGCGCCAGGCAGAAGCCCACCCTGGCCCAGGAAGGGGGCAGCTTGTCCAACAGAAAGGTCTCCGGCCTCTCCATCAGCACCGGGAAGCTTTTTCTAGGCAAATTTCTCACCTCTTCCTCCTCCCTTGCACTCTGAAAAAGGGAGCTGTGGGCAGGGGAGGGTCTGGAGGGGAGCTGCTGCCCCAGTCCTGACCAGGTGACCCGCAGGCAGCCAGGGGAGGGGGATGGGACGGGCTCTGGCTTGGTGTGTACGGGGTCTTTGCTTTGAAAAGAGATCATCTCATGAACATCCCTCTGCTTTCCCCAGGGCGGAAGAGTTGCCACGGAGCTCGTGCGAGAGGAAGTGGATTCCAGCCCTCAGCCCCCGGGCTCCGAAGCACTGCCAGCCCAGCCCCTGCCCAGCCTGCCCCACAGCCTGAGCCTGAGCAGGCCACAGCGGCCAGAGAGTCCACTCCTGAGGTGAGCTGCTGCGGCCTGTGGCCCAGACGACCCCAGCACTCCCAGAACTGAGGCTGGCAGTCAGCCCCAGCCCCAATCCCAGAGAGGTGAGTGTCTCAGGCACCCTGAGGCGTGGCAGAGAAGGCTACAGGCTCTGTGCAGGAGTCTTCGAACTGGGATCTCCCCCTTTTAGAAGCAGCTGTGGCTCAGAGAGGCTGGGGGAGGATGCAGAGTCACACAGCTGCGGTCCGGAGTTCCGAGACTGACTGCAGGTGCCTCTCCCTAGGGGCCAGACCAGGTGTGGGCAGAGCAGGCTCCAGCTCCGAGGTCCTGGTGGGGGAGCTCCTGGGAGAGGAAGAAAGGCAGAGAAGGGGAGAGGGGTAGGGAGGGGCAGGCAGCCCAAGAGGAAAAGGTAGGGGGCAGAGAGTGCGTAGAAGAGGAAAAAGGGAAAATGTATCATTTGGAAGAATCTGGAAACCCAAGGAAAGCTGGGCTCCGCTGGGGGCTGTGAGGCTCTCAGATTCTCTCTGCCCCAGGCTGCTGGCTGTGGGGTCTCACACCCATGGCCTGATGTTTCTGTGTTTGTCCCTGTTTGTCAAAGTGGGTGATAGTCTCAGGCCTCCTGGCTGTTCAGAATTGAGGCAATGACAAGAGGCCTTCTGAGAGCAGCAGAGGGCCCTGGGGGCTGTGGCGCAGGATCCCATTGCGGTCAGGAGCCATGGGGCTTCCTGAGTGTGAAGGGGGTGGTGGCTAGAAAGGCCCAGCCAGTGGCCTGGCCTCAGCCGGAGGGAGCTCTGTGGTGTGGTGGCACCCGCTCACTGGTCAGGCACTGGGGTGACGGGTAGGCTTTGGGATTTGTGGAGCATTGGAGGTGGGGGCACACGGCTCAGAGTCCCCGAACCTGCCCCATGACAGGGGCCGTCTTCAGGGCCTGCAGGGAGGGCCCCAGCAGAACTCTTCAGGCTGGTTTGCGCGTCCCAGATAGAAGCCGGAGTGTTCTTTCAAAGGTGTCTTTAGCTCACCCAGACACTCGATAAGATAGTACTAGAGTGATGGCGTCTCAGTCCTCTGGAGTGTGCACCGGCTGACCCCTCCCCAGGACCCTCTCCCCCGCACCCCAACCTGGACCCATATCCCCTGCATACTTTCGGCTTTGGGTGGACTGATCAGCCTCCGGTGGTCTGTGCCGTCTGGTGTGAAGCGTTCCAGTTCGCGTCCTCAGTCCCTGACTTCCCAGGCTGCCGGGCTGAGGCCTCGTGGCGTGAGTGCGTCCTTCCCCAGCGAGGGGGGCTAGGGCAAGTCAGCCCCTTGTCTGCGACGCCCTGCAGGGGTGAGGGAGGGGTGCTCTGGGGACCTCTGGAGAAAGGAGCTGGGTGTGTAAAATGCTGGGCTCCGTCCCAGGAACGGGGAAGCGGTTAGCTCAGAGCCGGGAGGACACGGAATAAGAAAGGCCCACTGCAGAGCCGGCCGGTGAGGGGACCCTGGGCGTCACAGGCCAGGCTCCACGGGGTGAGCCTGAGTCCTTGAAGGGATATTCATTCTCTGTGGAACTTGGGTTTGCCAGCAGAGAGGAGACCAGCACTGCCCTGGTGAGGCAGTGGGTCAGGGCCCGGGACGGTGCTGACTGGGGCGGAAGTTCCCGCTGGCCATGCTCTGGGCGGGAGGAGACCCCAGCCCCCTCGAAACACCCTTGGACTGCTGGCAGGACCCTTCCTACCTTGGGGGACAGGAAGCAAGAAGGGAGGAGCAGGCCTTGGGGAAGAACTGGACGCTGGCCTTGGCCAGGCGCAGGCGGTGTGCTTTTTGAGCCCCAGGGTGACCTGGATCTGCCCCAGCCTCCAGCCTGCCATGGTCAAACTTTTGACTAAATAAGGAGAGCACTCAGCAGGCAGCCCCACGGGGGAGGGGAGGCATGCAGGCCCCCCCCCCACACTCCCCCACCTGTCCCTCTCTCTCTACAGGGCCACCAAACTCTGCTGTGGGCACCCCAAGGTGACCTCAGCCTTCTTCCTACCTCAGAAAGTCCAAGCATGAGTGGGCCCCTTGGAGGCGGGCAGAACAAAGGGAAGGGAGCCCCAAATGGATGACTGGTTAATTGTCTCCAGGCACCCCCAAAGAGGAAGAGAGCCCACAACTCAGAACTGGAGCTCTCCCCCAGCGCCCCACCTGTCCCCAGCCTGGGAAGCAGGCCTGGAGGGGAAGAGGAGGGGAGCCCCAAGCTGGCCCTGGGAGCCCTGGGTTTGTCCCTGACAGAGAGCCTTGGTGTCGCCCTCCCAGAGCTGGGGTTCACAGACAGGCATTTTTCAAAAGCTCCTCACCCCCAAATTCGCAAGTCACCCTGGAGAGGGAAAAGTCAACACACCCGGGAATCTTTGCTGGAGGCTCCTCCGCTATAGGCACAGCCTGAGAGGCCAGAGAGCTGGGGAACGGGGGGCTGTGAGGGCTGGTGGGAAGCGGGGCAGGGATGGGTGGGGGGAGCTGGGCCAGATGTTCTTGGAATGGGACATGGGGGTGATGGATGCAGACTGGAATTTGAAGGGGAACGTTCCCACGTGTCTTGTGCTCTGGGTGGAAAATGGGCTGTTTTTCATGGTGGGGTGGGGGCTCTCCCTGTCTTGCCAAGCTCATGTGAAAGAGGTGCCTGACCCTGCCCACGTCCCCACCCTGTTCAAGGCCATTAACTTCCGCCTCCCCAGTGTCTGGCTTTGAGATGTCCCCCTTCTAGCGGGGTCCTTCTGTAGGGTGACAGTGGGGACATGCAATGCCCTGCTGTACTTGCCCAGGATCCCCCACCATTCTGCTGGTCCCCAGCGGCGCCCCCTCTCTGGCAGCCACCCCCCAGCCACTGCCCCGAGGCCCGATGTTGCCCAACGGCAGGGGGTGACCTTGTTCCTGCCGACAGGGCCGCTGGGCGCCTGCATGCGGGTTTAATATTTGCCTTTAAGAAAGTGGACTTTCCCCAGCCTGGGTAGACAGGCTTTTCCTGAAAATTCGCTTGGAGAGAACGAAAAGAGACCCCTGGCACTCCCACGGCGTGGCGTGCCGCCCTGCACCCCATTCTTCCCCGCGTGTTTCTCCTTTTCTTCCCCACTTCTTCTCCTCTTCAGTGTCACCCAAACAAAACTGCGTTCACCCTTGTTTGGTGGTGGTGAAGGCCCGAACTGTGCGCGCAAAGCTCCAGGGCGGTCCGGGGGTGGCCGCTGGGGGTGCTCCGGGCCCCCAAGCCAAGCCGGGGACTCGCCTGCCCCCGGTGGCGGCTCGGCCGCGGCTTCGCCTAGGCTCGCAGCGCGGAGGCGCGTGGGGCTCAGCGGCGAGGGGGAGCCTGCGGACCTACCCGGCGGGGACCGAGCGAGGAGCTGGGAGTCCCGGGAGCGCCCAGGGAGCAGTGTCCTGGCCGCTCCCTCGCGGCTCTTGGGTTTCTGCTTTCCACCCAGACGCCCGCTAGGCTCGGGCTGCCACCACAAAGGCACTCGCCGTGTGGAGAAGGCAAAGAAAAAAAGAAAAAGAAAGAAAAAACCCAGAAGAATTAAAAGCAGAATTTCAGCCGGCCGTGCGCGCCAGGGCGTTCCGCGCTACCTGCCCGCGCCCGCGCTCGCGTTCCCCGGGGAGGGCGCCAGTGCTCCGCGCGCCCCAGCAAGGGTGGATCCCCGGCCGCGCCTTCCTTCCGCCGCCCGGGAAGCTTGAGCTCAACAATTAGCGCTTGATCCTCGGGGTCCCGGTCCACGAAACGGCTTCCCTGCTTCCCCCGAACTGGGGCATTTTACTTTTTCTGGGATCCTCTAAATTTAAGCATTGCTTCCCAAGTCTTCCAGATATATTCAGCATTTCCAGGGGTCACAAGAATTTTCTTGGACATTAATTTCCGGGAACGTCAAAACACATCAGCCCGGCTGGCTTTTCCAGATGACACTATGCGGCCTGGGACCCCAGATTTGCTTTCTCCCAGGCTCTGGACAGTTTCATATACCCTCTCCTGGTCCCACAGATTTACAGTCCAGCAACCCGGGTTCCCTAATTTTAAAGAGGAAACCCTTGGTCCGTGGCGCTCACGCCGACCAATTTGCCTGGCTCCCCAGAATGTGGATAGTGCTTTTTCCACGCTTCCGCATTTTCCCAAACAAGTGGAACTTCCCCCCATAATTCTGAATATTAACTCCAGGTCTCCTAAGCTTACTGTCTCCGCCACATTTCCACTCCATTCCGCATCCCCCTTCCCGTTCACCTCAGCATGGGACATTTGCTGCTTCCGAGTTCCACAAATCTATTCACACTGAGCTGGGTTCCCTAAATTTTACACGTTGAATCCCAAGTCCCCCATGCCACTGAGCAGGGCTAGAAGGCCAGAACCCTCAGAGTATAAAAATTGCTCCCCATGCTTTCCCCCAAATCCAGGCATTACACCCAGAGCACACTGAATCCTTTTCTGAATCACAAATGACCTGCACTCTGATTGCCTGAGTTTCATAAAATGGAGAGCTTTCCTCAATGATCCCAAAACCTATTGAGAATGTGCAAGTGAGAGTCACAAAGCTTTGGAGCTTTAACGTCTACGCTCTACACGGTTCCTGGCCATGAATCAGGTCCCTTAAGATGTAGACACCACCACCCAGGTCCCTGGAGCACACTGGGCAGTTACCAGGAGTTGCTCAAGTGTGACCCAGGAATCTCCAGGTCCCCCCAAATCACACAGGGGAGTCTCCCAGGTCCCTCGGGCTACACCAAGCACAAAAGGACCCCTTCCTTGGGCAGAGGCTTTTTTTTTTATTTGTGTTACGCCTGGCGTTGCTAATGGCCTCAGTTCCCAAACACTCTGAGCATTTTCTCTGCATCACAACATGTTGACTATTAAACAATTCTCTGGGTCCCAGGAACTTCATGACAAGAATCTCGGTTTTCTAAATTTCAGGCATTGGTCAGAAACCACACGGCCAGGATCACACTGGACCCTTTTCCTGGTGCCCCACACTTGGATGTGCTGGGCACTGCCCTGAGGCCCTCCAGAAACATTCAGTGTTGCCCTTGGATCACAGGAAGGCACTGGTTTCTTGAGCTCCAAACAACCCACTGAGTCATCTCAAAGTTAAGCAATATTTCCTTCAAATACACTGCACCCTCCCTGTCTATCACAAAATCTGAAAATTCCTAAGTCCTAACACCTAGAAACTCTGAATCTCCTTTCTCTAAAATGTACATATTGACCCCCCAAGTCTCCAAGGACTCTGAGCAACTTCTCTAGATCTTTAGATTCAAAAACAATTTTCCTGGAGCCCCCAAATTGAGGTATTGTCTCCCAGTCTTCCAAAACAAATTGAGATTTTTTTTTTTCCTTCACAAAACAATTGAGGTTTTTTGTTTGTTTTGTTTTTGTTTGTTGTTTGTTTCTTTTTGCTTTTTTTTTTTTTGAACACTGATTTATGAGTCTCCTGACTTTATGGTCCCTGCCCGGGGTCCCCCTAAATTTAGAAAATGTTCCATGGACCCCCCCAAAGCACATTAAAGATTGTTCCTAGCTACTAACCAGGTTCCCGGAAATTTAGATATCAAATCTCCACGGGTCCCAAAAGCTTGAAACGTATTTCACTGGGCTTCCCCAAAGGCAGACACTGTCCAGGAAAACATACAGTATTTTTCTTGTTTACCAAAAACAAACTATGGAAATCATTTAAAAATGAACATAGAAAAAGAATACTGATTTTTTTTTTTTTTTTTTTTTTGCTTTCCCCAAATGTACTGATTACACTCCAGGTTCCCCTAAAATTTAGACAGTGCTTCCTCCGTCTCTGAAGGATATTAAAACCTTTCCCTGAAGCCACAGTAATTATGAAGGTTATTTTCACCCGGATGCTGCAAGCGTCCAGGCCACTAACTTGTATTCTTAACATGTGAAAATTAATCTCAGCTTCCCCCAACACACCAAGCATGTGTTTGGATCCCCAAAACGTGTCCCTTTCATCTGCCAATTTCAGGCAATGTGATTCTTAGGCATCCCCTACCGATTGCATATGGAGAATTTTCTTTAACTACCCCCTCCTCACAAATCGGTCTGGGATTTCGTGGGTCCCCCAAGCTAGCTGGTCCTTATTTTAGACCCCTCTCTCTATGCTCCCAATTGCATGGAGCAATTTCCCTCATCCCCCAAACCTGTCATCTAGTTTTTGGAGTCTCAGGTTTAGTCATTAATCACGGGTCTCAAATTAGCAGAGTCCCCAGGTTCCCCTCCTCTGGGACACCCATTCGCTAAGCCCGCAAGGCACAGTTGCGTTTCCCAAAATTTGGGCATTGTTCCCGGCTCGCCGGCCGCCCACCACAGCTTCCCCAACCCCGCGCACAGCGGACGCTAGTTTCGGGCCTGTGTCCTACCAAGTCCCGAGAGCAACTCGGACTTGAGAAATTTCTCTCGTGTTCCCCAAACACACGTGGGTCGGCCGCGCGCCCTCAGGACGTGGGCAGGGCTTTCCCGTGTCCAGGAAAGCGACCGGGCATTGCCCCCAGTCTCCCCCAAATTTGGGCATTGTCTCCTGGTCTTCCAACGGACTGGGCGTTGCTCCCGGACACCGAAGACTGGCCCCGGGGTCTCGCTCACCTTCAGCAGCGTCCACCGCCCGCCACAGACGATCGCCCGCTGCCTGGGCTCCTGGTGCGCCCGCAGACGCAGCCTCCAGCTTCGCGGTGAGCTCCCCGCCGCGCCGGTCCCCGCCGCCTCTGCGCCCCTGCCCGGCTCCCGCCCTTATCCGCTGCTGTCCCGCCGGGGCTGGCGCTCTCTCGGGCGGCCGCCTTGGAGGCCGGCACGGGGCGCGGAACCCGGCTGCGGACTTGCGGCTTGGCGGCCCGCTCGCTCCGGCTGGGTGCCCCGAAATCCGCGCCACTTTTGTTTGCTCATTGCAAAGATTACGCTTGTGGGGAAAGCGGCTGGAGGGGCCCAAAGTGGGGCGGGCAGGGCGCTGGGGCTAGGGACGCGGAGGAGAGGCGCTCCCGCCGGGCGGCAAAACGCCTGTAGCCCGCGGGCCTAGGACTCCGCCGGGAGGCGCGCGCGGAACGCGGGCGAAGTGATTGATGGCGGAGCGAGGGGGGCGAGGGGGGCTGGGGGCGCGAGTTTCCGCTGGCGGCCCCTTCCCCTTGGCCAGGCTTAGGCGGCGGGGTGCGGGATTTTGTGCGTGGTTTTGACTTGGTAAAAATCACAGTGCTTTCTTACATCGTCCAAACTCTCCAGGAGATGGTCTCCCCAGACCCCCAAATTATCGCGGTGGCCCCCGAGACTGAACTCGCGTCTATGCCAGTCCAACGCTCTGAGGACGGGGTAACCATTATCCGGATATTTTGGGTGGGCCCCAGAGGCGAGCTGCTTAGACGCACCCCGGTGAGCTCGGCCATGCAGGTAGGATTTGAGCTGTGTTTCCCGCCCTGATCTCTCTCCTCTGGCGGCCGCAGCCTCGCAGCCTCGGCGGGTTCCACGCCTGGCCCGGATTCGGCCCAGCCCAGCCCCGCACCTGGCCGGGGCTCCGGCGCGGCACCGGGGGGCGCTCGGGATCTGGCTGAGGCTTCAGGAGCCGCATGGCCGGCTCCTCCTGCTGGGGCAGGTGGCGGATGCGCGCCCCGCCCGAGCCCAGGGGCTCCCTCCGCGGCGGCAACCAGCAGGGACCCCCGACCCAGCCCCTAACCACCTGCCTCTGCACTCAGACGCAGCGAACCCGCGGTGTAGTCTCCTGGCCGGGCGCTGGGAGCTGGCCTGCCCCTGCCTGCCCGGAGACCCCAGCTCACGAGCACAGGCCACCCGGGCACCCTAGAAACCCGAGATGGGGCCCCTGAATTCTCTAGAACGGGCATTCAGCATGGCCTTCGTGCTCGGCGGCTCCCTGCCCCCCACCCAGCTTCCCCCTGCGTCCCCCCCAGCCCCCGCGACCGCCGCCCCCCCGGGGGGCCCCAGGGCCCCCAGCCCACACCCCCCCGCCCCGCGCTTGGCTCGGGTTGCGGGGGCGGGCCAGAGGCGGGGCGAGGGCTCCGCGGGCGCCCATTGGCGCGGGCGCAAGGCCAGCGGGGCTCGCGCGGGCGCTGGGCCGCGGGCTGGCGCGACTATAAGAGCCGGGCGTGGGCGCCCACAGTTCGCCTGCTCTCCGGCGGAGCTGCGTGAGGCCCGGTCGGTCCCGGCCCCCCCTTCCGGCCGCCCCCGCCTCCCGGCCCACGCCCGCCCCGCGCTCGGCCCACCAGCGCCTCCACCGGGCAGGCGGCCCCGCGTCGACGTCGCCCGCTGCCTCGCTGCTGACTCCCGTCCTGGGCGCCGTCCGCGGGGTCGCGCTCCGCCGGGCCTGCGGATTCCCCGCCGCCTCCTCTTTATCTACCTCAACCCCCTATCCCCGCTTCGCCCGAGGAGGCGGTTCCCCCCGCAGGCAGTCCGGCTCGCAGGCCGCCGGCGTTGTCACCCCCCGCGCTCCCCCCCCAGCCCTCCCCCCGGCGTGCAGCCTCGGGCCGCTCCCCTTCTACGCTGCGTCCCGAGCGGCCCCGGCGCCGCCACCGCCTGTCCCCCTCCCCCGAGGCCCGGGCTTGCGACGGCCGAGGGCTCCGTCGCCCCAAACCGAGCTGGGTGCCCGCGGCCCGGGTGCAGCCTCTACTCCGCCCCGCAGTCACCTCCGTCCCCGGCCCCTAGACGTGGCGCCCTTCCCTTGGCTTCTCTGTGCTCCCCGCGCCCCTCTTGGCATCTGGCCCCGGCCCCGCTCTTTCTCCCGCAACCTTCCCTTCGCTCCCTCCCGTCCTCCCCAGCTCCCAGCCTCAGACTCCCTCCCCGCCTCAAGCCCGCCCTCTCGCCTTCGCAGAACCAAAGTGGATTAATTACACGCTTTCTGTTTCTCTCGGTGCTGTTCTCTCCCGCTGTGAGCCTGCCCGCCTCTCGCTGTCCTCTCTCCCTCTCGCCCTCTCTTCGGCCCCCCCCCTTTCACGTTCACTCTGTCTCTCCCACTATCTCTGCCCCCCTCTATCCTTGATACAACAGCTGACCTCATTTCCCGATACCTTTTCCCCCCCTAAAAGTACAACATCTGGCCCGCCCCAGCCCGAAGACAGCCCGTCCTCCCTAGACGATCAGACGAATTCCTCCCCCCCAAAAAAAAGCCATCCCCCCGCTCTGCCCCGTCGCACATTCGGCCCCCGCGACTCGGCCAGAGCGGCGCTGGCAGAGGAGTGTCCGGCAGGAGGGCCAACGCCCGCTGTTCGGTTTGCGACACGCAGCAGGGAGGTGGGCGGCATTGTCGCCGGCTTCCAGGTAAGCGGCGTGCGGGCCGGGGCTGGGGCCGGGGCGGCGCGGGCTGCGCCGGACGCCTGGCCCTTCCTCCGCCTGCTCGCGGCCCGGGCCTGCGGGGTTCGGTGAGGCGGCTGAGCCCGGGGTTGGTGGGGGGAGGAGGAGGAGGACGGGCAGCTGCGGGTCCATTCCCTGCACGGAGTTCCCTGTGCGCTCACCCTGGCGGCGGGGCTGGGGGTGGAGTGGGGGCGTCAGGAAGGGCCGAGGGAGGTGTGCGCTGTCTGCAAGGGCCACTTCCTGGTCAGTCTGTGGGTGTCGGGGTGCAGCCGAACATGTGTGATTCTTGCCTGGCGGGCCCTGGCCTCCCTCTGGGGTGCTGGGTAATGAGGAGGGGCGCGGAGCCACAGAAGCCCACCCTGGTATGTTGACGCGGTGCCAGCAAGACGGCGAGAGGAAGACGGGGTGGGCGGGGCCGGGATGGAGAGGGGCCTAGTTGGCAGGAGACGCCACATTCGCGATATCTCCCCCCACACCCCCTCTTGCTCTGTCCACAACGTTTCCAAAACGGTGTCCCGGGAGAGGGGGAGAGGGGGAGAGAGGCTGCTGGTCTGAGGCCAAGAAGGGCAGAGACTTCAACCCAAAGAGAGGCTCCTGCCCAGTGGGCAGCGTGGAAGTTTCCATACAAGGAGGTGGGAAGACCCCCCCCACCCCCGCCCCGTGCAGAGCGGGGCTGGGGGTGCAGGATGGGGAGCCCGTGGCACTTTGCGAAGGGATGGTCCAGAGCTAAGGGTTGGGGGTGCAGGAGAGAAGAGACTGGCTGGGAGGAGGGAGGGGGCGGGAGCAAAGCCTCGGGGGAGTGGTCAGCAGGGAGAGGGGTGGGGGGGGTAGGGTGGAGCCCGGGCTGGGCGGAGCCCGGCTCGGGGATAAAAGCCGAGGCACTGACCAGTCTGCAGACTGGACATTGGCTTCTCCTGTGAGAGAGACTTCCAGCCTCCTCCTCCTTCTCTTCCTTGTCCTCCTCCAGCCCCAGCGAGCCTCCTGCTGAGCTGTAGGTAACCAGGGCTGTAGAGTGAGGACCCCCGCTGCCATCCCACTCCAGCCTGAGGCAGGGCAGCAGGGGGCACGGCCCACGCCTGGGCCTCGGGCCCTGCAGCCGCCCTCCCGCCCGCCTGCTGCCTCTCCAACAGCACCACCCCTCCTCTCTCTGCATCTGCCCCTGCCCCTGCCCCTACATGTTCTCTGCGTCCTCACCTGCTCCTTCCCTTTCCTTCCTTCCCTTCGGCCCCCTCCCTGCCCAGCTCGGAGCTTTTCCTGGGTCCTCACCTGTTCCCCATCTCCACGCGCTTTCCCGTCCCGCTTTCTGCCCGCGCCCTGAGCCAGACCTCCAGGTTCGGAGTGCTGGGGTTGGCTCCGGAATCGCGGCGAGGGCTCGCGTGGCCAGCTGGTGGGGTGTGCTCTTGGAATTCGGAAGGGGGCGGCGAGGGGACTGGCTGGGGCTCAGTCAAGGAGATGATCGAGGAGGTTTTCAGATCCCCGGCGGGGCCGCCCACTGCTCTGTAGAGAGGCCACACAAAGCGGTGTGCTTCGGTCCCACAATTTATTGCATCAAAAAATCTGGGTTTGTGGAGGGAAGGCTGCGGCTGCCGCCCGGCGGGCTACACCGAATGCAGGGGCAGGAGTGGCTTGCTGCGGTGGCCCCCGGCCTCCCACCCCGAGTTGGTTTGCCCCTGTGGCCCTGCAGCTTGTGGAGGGGTGTGTCTGAAGATTGGCCTCTCCTTCCAGATTGCACTCAGGGGATCCTGGGGTCTGATGTCCCAGGTGGTCTGAGCTGGTCTCTCCAGCTCCCGCCGGGAGAGTTTGGGGGAGATTTTCTGGAGGTCCCTGGCCTCAGTGCTTCGATTTGAGGTCTGGAAGGGAGGCTCTGGGCTTGTGTGTGTGTTTGGGGTACCCCAGGCAGACTAGAGGTGGAGAACTGGGTGACTGGGAAAACAAGGTCCCCAGGAGCATGGGTGGCGGGGTAGTGCTAAGCATTGGAGTCCTTGACCCAGGCCTGGCTCAACTGCAGACTGGAAAGGTGGAAAAGCCGGGGTGGGGGGCTGGGGGGGTGGGGGGAGGTGGGGGTTGGGTGGGGCCTGCTGCTTTGAGGAGGATGGTCCTCCTGGACACCCCTGTTCAGCTGGGGGTGGTGGGGAGGAAGCGGACTGGTCCTCCTGGAGGCACAGGCTCTGTAGGGGCTGGGGCTGAGGCCTGAGAAATGGTGATGTGCCCCTGGCTGGCCCTGCCCCCGTGGTGTCATAGCACAGAGGCCAGGTCGGGGGTCGAGCTTAGCCCCTACAGCTGTGGATGCTGCTGAGCTCCTGCAATAATGACCGTGGAGATGGTCACCCCTCATGTCTAATGACGAGTGCTTATTGCAAATCAAAGCAAGGCAGCCTCTCTGTGTGCTTCCAGACGCGCCACCCTCCGCATGGCCTGTGCCCTCACCTCGGCATCATGGCTTGTGTGTTACTTTTGTAATAAAAATAATGTTTCTAGGAAATCCATGCTTTAGATGTTCCATTGAATTTCTAGGTTGGCTGAGCGTCCCTGGTTCGGGAGAGCACCTCTGGCCTGGGGCTTGGCCCAGCTGCCCCGCTCACATGGCTTCTCTCTCGCCCGCAGGTACCAATGGGATTCCCAATGGGGAAGTCGATGCTAGTGCTTCTCACCTTCTTGGCCTTCGCCTCGTGCTGCATTGCTGCTTACCGCCCCAGGGAGACCTTGTGTGGCGGGGAGCTGGTGGACACCCTCCAGTTCGTCTGTGGGGACCGCGGCTTCTACTTCAGTAAGTGGTGGGGGGGTCTTCCTCAAATGTGCTCAGGCCCCTAGCCTCAAGCCAAGGGGAGCACACTCCAAGGTCAGCGGCCCGGCCCCTTGCGGTGAGACTTTGACCTTCCAGCCGAATTTCTGAGCGCCTGGCGTGTCACAGGACACCCACACCCGCTGACTTTCCCATCACATGCTCCTGTGAAGGGTGGGCCAGAGGGGGCACTCACGGGGGTCGCCATTGGCATCAGAATTCCTGATGGGAGCCACAGGGCTCCAGCTGCCGAGGCACTGCGCCACTAGGGCAGGGCTTCAGGCTCTGGAGGAAGAGCCTGCCTTTCTTGCTGCACCTTTTGGACGTTTTGACAAGGGACCTGCGTTCAATGAGTGATCAGAATTAAAATGAAGTGACTTAAAGAATTAAACTCAATAAAGCAAGTGCGGCTGGCAGGTGGAGGCTGAGCATGCATGCGCCTCCTGACTGTGCATGCGACGTGTGCTGGGTGTGCATGCACCGTGGGGGGGTGCCCGCCTGCTGACGGCAAGACACTTCGGCCTTTCCTCCTGTTTCTCTCTCGGTCTTCCAGCCTGGGGGCTGGCAGGTGGGTGCACAGCTTGCTGTCCTTGAGACCCCACCCTCAGAGGGGGGGGCTGGGTGGATGCAGAGGCAGGCATGGTGCCCGGGCATGCCTGATGGGGTGGGGGGGCAGCGCCTCACTGGCTGGGGCCGCACGGCTTATCCCACCTGACACTCACCCGGAGTGGCATCTTCACCACCTCTACTTACCCACTCTGTGAAATGGGCTCACAGGATGCAAATGTACTTCAAAGCTTCTCTCTGAAAAGTGTTTCTGCTGCTTGACCCTGGAAGCCCCTGCCCACCCTGGCCTCTCCTGTGCCCTCTCTCTCCTGCCCCATTTGGGGGTAGGAAGTGGCATTGCAGGGCCTGGTGCCAGCCGGTCCTTGCCCAGGGAGAAGCTTCCCTGCACCAGGCTTTCCTGAGAGGAGGGGAGGGCCAAGCCCCCACTTGGGGGACCCCGTGATGGGGCTCCTGCCCCCTCCTCCGGCTGCTGGCATCTGCCCTTTGGCACCCCAAGGTGGAGCCCCAGCAACTCACCCCTTCCAGCTAGCTGAGCCTTGCTGTGGGGGAGAGGGGGAAGACGGGAGGAAAGAAGGGAGTGGTTCCATCGCGCCTCCTCACTCCTCTCCTCCCGTCTTCTTCTCTCCTGCCCTGTCTCCCTGTCTCAGCAGCTGCAGGGGTGGTGTGGGCCCCTCCAGCCTCCTGGTGGTGCCAAGCTCAGGGACAGCAGTCCCCTCCTGTGGGGTCCCCTGAACTGGGCTCACACCTCACACCTTTCCCTAACCACCCTCAGTGTGGGCCTTTGGTCCTGGTGGGATCCGTGTGGCCATGGGACCGAGAGCTTATGCCCATTGTTCATCTGAGGGAGGAGGCAGCAGAGGCCAGGGGCTGGTCTGGATCCCGCTCACCTCCCTCCCTCCTCTCTTCTTTCTGGGACACCTCTGCCTGCCAGCTCTGGCTTCCCTCCCCTCATCCGCAGGGTGGCCTGGGGACAGGGATGTTTTCTCCTCCTCCAGCCCTCCCGGGACAGTGGGGCAGTGCAGGGCGGGACAGTGCGTCGCTAACGCCCTCTCCCTGTGCTGTGAACTTCCAGGCAGGCCCGCAAGCCGTGTGAGCCGTCGCAGCCGTGGCATCGTCGAGGAGTGCTGCTTCCGCAGCTGCGACCTGGCCCTCCTGGAGACCTACTGTGCCACCCCCGCCAAGTCCGAGAGGGACGTGTCGACCTCTCCGACCGTGCTTCCGGTGAGGATTCTGGGCCCCTTCCTCTCTCCCTAAAGACAGAGAAACAGGGCTTTGGGCTCCCGGTGTTTCCTGTGGCCACTGGGACCTCTTAGCCGGGGACGAGGACCCGTGACGTCTTTGCTTGCTGCGTGGCTGGGGAGCAGCTCAGGCGTTGGCCCCTCCTGCCCCCCCGCCCCTGGACGTTAGCCAGTGCAGTCACAGGGGTGAGGGGTGGGCTGTCCGATCAGGCAGGCGGCTCAGGTGGAGGAGCAGAGAGCGGGCACCTGCTGACCAGCCCCTTCCCCTCCCAGGACAACTTCCCCAGATACCCCGTGGGCAAGATCTTCCAATATGACACCTGGAAGCAGTCCGCCCAGCGCCTGCGCAGGACCCTGCCTGCCCTCCTGCGCAACCGCCGGGGCCGCGTGCTCACCAAGGAGCTCGAGCCGTTCAAGGAGGCCAAGCGTCACCGTCCCCTGACCGCTCTGTCCACCCAAGACCCCGCCCACGGGGGCGCCCCCCCAGAGATGTCCAGCAATCAGAAGTGAGAAAAACTGCCTGCCGCGAGTCTGCAGCCCAGCACCACCACCCTCCTCCTGACCACGGACGCTTCCATCAGGTTCCATCGCTAAAATCTCTCGGTTCCACTTCCCCCTGGAGCTTCTCCTGACCCCAGCCCCCATGCCCCATCTCCCCAAAAACGGGCTACTCTCCTCTGCCCCCTCCATCGGGCTGAGGAAACACAGCAACATCTTCAAAAATGTACAAAATCAATTGGCTTTAAACATCCTCTACGCCCCCATCAAATTACCCCACACATAAAAAATCAAAACATTAAACTAACTCCTTCCCCCTACACACAACGGCCCTCTTAAAACTAATTGGCTTTGTAGAAACACCAGAAAAGCTCAGAAATTGGCTTTAAAAAAACTCAACAACCAAAAAAAATCAATTGGCTAAAAAAAAAAAATTGGCTTAGAAATAATTGGCAAAATAAAGGAATTTGGCACTCCCCACCCCTCTTTCTCTTCTCCCGTGGACTTTGAGTCAAATTGGCCTGGACTTGAGTCCCTGAACCAGCAAAGAGAAAAGAGGGACCCCAGAAATCACAGGTGGGCATGTCACTGCTACCGCCATCTCCCTTCTAATCTGGCCACCCTGGTATAGCAACAACCCAGCTGGCGCCTCACTCCTTTTCCATCACTAAACATCACGGAGCAGCCAGAGGGACCCAGTGAGACCGCAGGAGGGGAGGACAGAGCATGAAAACCCAAATCCACACAAATACAATTTAATTGGCACAACCCCCACCCCCAAACGTCCATCTCAATTTCCATCCTAAAAAGCACTCACACCTTATACATCCCTGCAGCCACATGCACACAACACACACACAAACACACATGCACACACAGCACACACACAAACACAGCACACACATGAACACACACATGCACACACAAGCACCCACCTGCACACACACAAGCACCCACCTGCACACACGCCTTAGCTTTTATGTGCTCACATGCACACATACCTTAGCTTTTATGCACTCACATACACACACTTGCACACACACCTTAGCTTTTATGCGCTCACATACACACACTTGCACACACGCCTTAGCTTTTATGCGCTCACATACACACACTTGCACACATGCCTTAGCTTTTATGCGCTCACATACACACACCTGCACACACACCTTAGATTTTATGCGCTCACATACACACCTGCACACACACCTTAGCTTTTATGCGCTCACATACACACACCTGCACACACACCTTAGCTTTTATGCGCTCACATACACACCTGCACACACACCTTAGCTTTTATGCTCTCACATACACACACCTGCACACACACCTTAGCTTTTATGTGCTCATATACACACCTGCACACACACCTTAGCTTTTATGTGCTCATATGCACACCTGCAGACACACCTTAGCTTTATGCGCTCATATACACACACCTGCACACACGCCTTAGCTTTTATGCGCTCACATACACACCTGCACACACACCTTAGCTTTTATGTGCTCATATACACACACTTGCACACACATCTTAGCTTTTATGCGCTCACATGCACACACACAAGCACCCACCTGCATACACACGTGCGCACACCTGCACACACACATGCACACACCTGCACACACACAAGCACCCACCTGCACAGACACACATGCACACACACACCCCTGCACAATTGGATGAAAACTAAGAATATCTAAGCGACTCTAATGTCTGTCCAGATCAGGTCAAAGTCCATCTAAGATTCTCCAAGCTGTTTTCATGCTCTGAGCCCCCCTCCCATCCCCATCTCCACTGCCCCTCAGCCCAGTCTGTGCCCTGCCTCTCAGAGGAGGGGGCTCAGATGGCGGGGCCTGAGTGCGCGCGGTTTGGGATGCCCCCATTGGGTGGGAGGGATGTGTCCCAGGCCGAATTCCATCTTGCCACCATGAGAGAGGTGCCCTTGCGACGTTGGCCTCCTTGGCGACTGTCCCCACGGTCCCCGCAGTGTGACCCACGATGCTCCCCATCCCCCACCCATCCCGATACACCTTCCTTATTGTGTGTCGGCACAGTCAGAGTGAGGAAAGATTTTGGCCGCACTGGAGATGGAGGTAGCCGAGCAGACATGCCCCCAT
The DNA here is from genome assembly GCA_963573385.1 of Cacajao melanocephalus. Lineage (NCBI taxonomy): Eukaryota > Metazoa > Chordata > Mammalia > Primates > Pitheciidae > Cacajao > Cacajao melanocephalus. The sequence continues at coordinate 40,409 of CAUYLG010060180.1, read as the reverse complement.
GCCCCCACGAGTAGCCTGACTCCCTCGTGTGCTCCTGGAAGAAAGATCTTGGGGACCCCCCCCACCGGAGCACACCAAGGGATCATCTTTGCCTGTCTCCTGGGAGCCCTCCAGAAATGTGGGATCCCCAGGGGCCGGGCACTGATGCGGGGAGTGGGAAGTCTGGCGGTTGGCGGGGCGGGTGGGGGGCAGTGGGGGCTGGGTGGGGGGAGCTCTGGGGTAGGAAGTGGTTCCGAGAGATTTTGGCCAGAAAAGTCAGGAGGAGCGACAGCAGACTTGCAGAATTAGAGAAATTAGGACCCCCCCAAATTTCACGTCAATTGATCTATTTCCCCTCTTTGTTTCTTGGGGCATTTTTCCTTTTTTTTTTTTGTTTTTTTTTTTGATCCCCTCCTTAGCTTTTACGCGCTCAGAAACCAAATTAAACCCCCTCCCTACGTAACAGGGGGGCAGTGACAAAAGCAAGAACGTACGAAGCCAGCCTGGAGACCACCACGTCCTGCCCCCCGCCATTTATCGCCCTGATTTGATTTTTGTATCTGTCCCTGTTGCTTGTGTTGGGTTGAGGGTGGAGCCTCTGGGGGGGCGCCAGCCACTGCGCCCCCTCGGAGAAGTCAAAGGGGAGTGGAGAAGGCCGCTGCCCGGCCTGGCTTCCGGGGACAGTGGCTGGTCCCCGGAGGTCCTGAGGGCGGAGCGGGGGGGTAGGACAGGGTCTCCTCAGGTGTCAGGAGGGTGCTCGGAGGCCACAAGAGGGGGCTCCCAGCTGGCCTGAGGCCGGCTGGGGGGGAAGGGGCTGCAGTGTGTGAACAGAGGACTCCATCAGGCTGGGGCAGGGTGGCCGCCTTCCGCACACTTGAGGAGCCCTCCCCTCCCCCTCGGTGACATCTTGCCCGCCCCTCAGCACCCTGCCTTGTGTCCAGGAGGTCCGAAGCTCTGTGGGACCTCATGGGGGCAAGGCAGGGTGAGGTCGGGGAGTAGGGAGGTCAGGCGGGTCTAGCCCGCAGAGCAGGAGAGCTGCCAGGTCCAGCCATCGACTGGGTTGCTTGGGCCCCGGAGCCCATGGGTCTGGCGATGCCGCAGCAGCCACCACCTCGGCGCCTAGGGCTGTGGCAGGGACTCGGCGGCTGGGAGGTTTACCTCGCCCCCACTTGTGCCCCCAGCGCAGCCCCCCTGCGTGCAGCCCGACTAGCAGTCTAGAGGCCCAAGGCTTCTGGGTCCTGGTGACGAGGCTGGCATGACCCTGGGGGTCGTCCATGCCAGCCCACCCCGGGCGCAGAGGGTCCCTCGGCAAGCACCCTGAGAGCGGGCCATTCGGAACATTGGGCAGAAACCAAAAAGCCAAATTGTCACAATTGTAGAACCCACATTGGCCTGAGATCCTAAACACTCCGAGGCACCCCAAATTACCTGCCCGCTCGTCGGGACGCCCACTCACCCAGTGTTATGTTCTGCCTCGACGGGTGGGTGCTCCCGGGGGCACCTGCCGACCAACCCCTCGCGTCCCCATGTTTGCAGCTCTCCCCTGGGCCACTCGCCATCTGGCCCGGGCCGCCTGTCTGACCTCCACGCCTGTTGTGGCTTTCCATCTCATCTCCTCCCCATGTCCCCAATGTCTTCAGCGGGGGCCCCCTCTTGGGTCCCCTCCTCTGCCATCACCTGAAGACCCCCACGCCAAACACTGAATGTCACCTTGCCTGCCGCCTCAGTCCACCTGGCGGCCCGTGTTTGACTCAACTCAGCGCCTTAACGCGAATATTTCTGGCAAAATCCAGTCTTGGGTTTTGTCTTTAACCTGTAACGCTTGCAATCCCAATAAAGCATTTAAAATTATGATCCTGTGAGTGTTCCACTCTTTGACCTGGGTACCGGACTGTGGGTGGGAGGGAGGGAGGGACAGGGAAGAGGCAGGCAGAGGGGGAGAGGAGAAGAGGGGAGGGGTGTGGGCACCTCCCTCCATCCCCTGACCATGCACATGGAGAAATGAGGGCAGCTGGAAGCTGGACTCTCAGATGCTTGGCCGTGCACCTGAAGCCAGGGGGTCTGGGACAGTTTCAGGCACCAAGTTCTCATAGATGGGGTTGCCAGGAGAGGTAGGAGCCAGAGGGGCTTTTCCAAAAGAAAAGTAAAGTACCATCACTACCAATTCCAGGGAATGCCTCCCCAACCTTGGAGGACTGGGGCTGGGCAATTTCTAGAAGGTCTGGAAACCACCATAGCTATTGCTGGAGATGGGGGCTCAGGGCCACGCCCACTCAGGGACTCAGCCCCCTCCCAAGATGGAGGCTGCACAGATGTCCTTGGTACCACTGCCTCCCGCTGGGGTTCAGCACTGTGCCCACCTGTTCCAAGGGTGCTGGTCTCTGGCTTTCAGAGTCCCTGGGTGCGGGAGGAGGGGTAGGCCGGGCTGCTGGGAGCCTGGCCTAGCCCCTCCTTTCCAACCCTCTCCAGGAACTTCCCAGGAGCCTTGGGCAGTGGATCTGCCTGTGCCCACCCCACTGTGGGGATGGAGGGGCAGGGGTGCCACAGATGGAGCCCGGAGGTGCACCCAGGGCCCTGCAACCTTCAGTGCTGGGTGGGCAGTGGGGAGGGGCCTGACTGGGTTGGGGGCATACTTGCTCCCTGGCCTCTGGGAATTCTGCCCCTGGTCAAACCCTGTCTCTCGATAGCTGCCTCTGTCCCTAGCATTTCTCCTGTGCCAGGCACTGGCGGGTGCTGGGCTGTCACCAAAGCCTCTGGGGCCTGGGGGGATATCAACAAGGGTGTGTCACTGCCCATACCATCTGAGAGCCACTCCAAGGGAAAGGAGAGCGTGAGCGGTGGTTTAGGGGGTTACCTGGGGGAGGTGGGATTAGCCTTGAAGATGAAGAGGGCTAGGGGTTGGAGAAGAACAGATTGGATGTGGGGGACACCATGGCCTTCCTGGGCTGGTCCCTGGCTCTGCACCTCAGTGCTAGGGCTCGGCTGTAGGATCTGGGGCCCAGGTGGCATTGCTGACCCCCAGAGGGTCAGGGCTGCTCTGAGGCCCTTCTACAGATGTAGAGGGAGGCCTAGTCCTGTCTGCCTTCCTGAGGCCAGATCAAGTTTCTTTCCCTGCAGGCCCAGGCATCCCTGCCCCATGCCTCTCCCCCAGCTCTGCAGCCCCACCCCCCCAACCTGTGCCCATGCAGAGCCGGGCTCATGGTCTCCCTTCCTCTCTCTGTCTGCTTCAGGGCCCAGCCTCTGGCGCGGTGAGCCTGGGACCTCCTGCTCCTGCCCACCTTGGCCCCAGGTCACTTCAACATTGGCTCTCTCTGCACCCTGGGCCCCCTCAGCCACTCCTGCCCATGCCCAGGAGCTTCCCTCCAACTTCCTTTTTTTCGTTTGCAGCCTGGCTGGCCCCTGCTACCCCAAAACCCTTGTGACTGCCCCTGACTTCTCTGCAGAACTAAGAAGAACCACTCACCCCAGTTCTCCTGGATCTGGCCTGGTCTCTTGTCGCCCACTCAGGGCTGCCCAGCCTTCATCCAGCTTCACTGGGCCCAGCCTCATTCCAGGGGTTCTGAGACCATGCAGGGCCCTCTCTTCTCCCCTCTCCCTGCTTTGCAAATTTCCAGTTCATCCTGACAGCTTCAACTCTCCATCCATCCATCCATCCATCCATCCATCCATCCATCCACTCATCCATCCACCGATCCATCCATCCATCCACCCATCCATCCACCCATCCACTTGCCCACTCACCGACTCATGCATCCACTAGTCTATCTACCCAGCTAACCATCCACTCACCATCCACCCATTCGCCTATTTATCCATCCCATCCACCCACTTACCACTCACCCACTCATCCATCCATTTACTCACACCTCCATCCACCCACCCACTCATCCATCTGTTCATCCACCCATCTACCCACTCACCCACTTACCCACTCACTCACCCGCTTACTCATCCACCCAACCATCGTCCCACCCAACCATCCATCCACCCAACCATCCACCCGCCCAACCATCCACTCACCTAACCATGCACTCATCCATCCGTCCACCTATTCATCCATCCCATTTACCCACTCACCCACTTGCCTCTCACTCACCCACTCATCCATCCCTCTGCTCACCTCTCCATCCACCCACCCACTCATCTATCATCCATCCCATCACCCACTCACCCACTTACTTCTCACTCACCCACTCATTCATTTACCCACTCACCCACTTACCCACTCCCTCACCCACTCACCCATTCACTCATCTATCTATTCATCCATCCCATCCACCCACTTACAACTCACTCACTCACTTATCCATCCATCCACTCACCTCTCCATCCACCCACCCACTCTTCTATTCATCCATCCCATCACCCACTCACCCACTTACTTTGACTCACCCATTCATTTACCCACTCACCCACTTACCCACTCCCTCACCCACTCACCCTTCACTCATCTATTCACCCACCCACCCAACTATCCACTCACCCACCCATCTACCTATTCATTCATTCCATCTCCAAACACTCCTACCTATTACTCACTCACCCACTCATCCATCCATTTACTCACCCCTCCATCCACCCACCCACCCACCCACTCATCCACCTGTTCATCCATCCCATCCACAAACACCCCCACCTACTACTCACCCACTCATCCATCCATCCACTCATCCTTCCATCCACCCACTCACTCATCTATCTAATCATCTATCCCATCCATCCACTCACCCACTTACCTCTCATTCAGCCACTCATCCATCCATCCACCCACCCCTCCATCCACCCACCCATCCATCTATTTATTCATCTGTCTTGTTCACCCGGTCACCCACTGACCCACTCACCACCCCCTCTTTCACCCATCCACTCACCCCTCCATCCACCCACCCACTCACCCATGTATCCAAACACTTGGACAGGCACTACCCACATGCAGGACTCTCAGGCCAAGAGATGAGCTTGATGTCATGGAAGGAAGGACAAAGGTGTTGGGTGCTCTTTTAAGCAGGACAGGCCTCATGGAGAAGTTGGCTTGAGGGCAGAGACTGGAAGGAGCTGAGATGGAGTGTGGAGTATCTGGAAAGAGCATTCTTCCTAGTGGGAATGAAACATGAGTGGCCTGGGAGTGTTTGAAGTTCAGAGTTTGGGTGGATGGGAGCTGCAGCAGGAGGAAGTGGGGGGCCTGTATAGGAGCTGAGGTCAGAGCTGTAACGGGGGGCAGATGGCATGGGCTGCAGAGGCCAGTGCATGTGTTCAACAGACACCATGGGCCCCCACAGGCATAGGGTGAATGGTGGCCACCAAAAATATCTGTCCCACCATGTGCGGTGACTCGAACCTACAGTCCCAGCTACTTGGAGGCTGAGGCAGGAGGATCACCTGAGCTCAGGAGTTCAAGGTTTCAGTGAGCTATGACAGCACCTGTGAACAGACACTGCAGTCCAGCCTGGGTCACAGAGTGAGAGCCCCATGTCTCTTTTAAAAAGAAAAAAAAAAGATCTGTCTACATCCTGATCCCCTCGGACCTGTGAATGTGCTCTTGTATAGAAAAAGGGTCAGCAGGGATGGTGGCTCATGCCTGTAATCCCAGCATTTTGGGAGGCCGAGGTGGGTAGATCACCTGAGCCCAGGAGTTTGAGACCAGCCTGAGAGAGATGGCAAAACACCATCTCTACAAAAAAAAAAAAAAAAAAAAAAAAATTAGCTGGTGTGGTGGTGCATGTCTGTAGTCCCAGTTAACTGGGAGGCTGAGGTAGGAGGATGGCTTAAGCCTAGAAGGCAGAGGTTGCAGTGAGCCGAGATTGTGCCATGGCACTGCAGCCTGGGCAAAAGAGCGAGATCTTGTCTCAAAACAAGAAAAAGAGAAAAAAGAAAAAGGGTCTTTGTAGGATCTTGTGATTTGATGATTTTGGGGTTGGGGTGGGCCTAAATCAAGTGACAGATGTCCTCAGAAAAGACACGAAGGGGAAGGGACACCTAAGGATAAGGCAGAGATGGGAAAGAGGCAGCCACACACCAGGGAAGGCAGGGGACCCAGGAGCTGGAATGGGTGAGGAGGAATCCTCCCCTAGGGACTTCGGAGGGAGGGAGGCCCGGCAGACACCTCGGTTTTGGACTTCTGGCCTCTGGAACTGTGAGAGAATGAATTTCTGTTGTTAGGGGTCACTTGGGAAATGACATTAGGGTGCCCCTGCTCCATCCTAGGCCCTTTCCAGTAACCAAGGTGGATCCTGCCTTGAGTGTGTTATCAAGGAGCTCCCAGTCCACGGCGCGCACCCCGGCCGCCCCAGCCTCCTACCTGCCCATTCTGGCCCATCTCCTCTCTATTCCTAACCTCTGTGCAGCACACACACGGCCATGTGGCGAAGCTCGGCAGTGGCCCCTTATTTCTTTGGTGACAAGCAACACCCTCCTGATGACCCATGAGGCCACCTGACCCTCGCTACCCATTGCTGCCACCCCTATGACACCTGCCCAGCCACAGTGGTGCCGACTCGGGCTGCCACTGCCTGGACTCCTTCCTCTGCACACCTTTGCCCAGGTCATCTTGGTGGGGTTGCACTCTCGGCGTGGAGCCTGCCTTGGGCTTCCTCTACACAGCAGCAGCCAGCAGCCCATGTGGGCCTGTCCCACAGACACTCTGGGAAGGAAGAGGACACGCTTCCAATGGCACCTGCTGTGGCCGGCTTCCCTCCCCCAGGAAGTCCTGCACACCCCTCACCCAGTGTGCCAACCACTGCTCTCTGCCACACCTCACACCGAGTTGGTCAGGGAGATCCACGGACTCCACCAGACCCTGGCCCCTGCTGTCCAGCCTCCAGTAGAGCCAGCCCCTTTGGCCATGCTCCAGGTGGGACCAGAGCAGGAGGCCAGAGCCTGCCCCTCTCCACTTAGAGTCCTCCTGGAATCCCCGAATCCCATAGTCCGCTGGCAAATCCAGCCCCTGGCCGGGCTCTCCAACACCTGGCCCCACCCCGGCCCTCCCACCTGCCCCCCGCCTCCACTCGCAGGCTTCATCTGCTGCCCCCTTGCCCAGCCCTCTGGCATCACCCTTGTCCTAGTAACTCGCGCACGCCCTCTGCTGTACTGTGCCATCCTGACCTCCGGAGGCTGGCCTCCCTTCCTGTTTGGTCTGGCAGTCAGCCCTCCCCTACCCACTAGAGATACTGCTAACCATGGCCCCAAGACGCCTGCTGGCAAGAAATCTCCAGGATCACTGGGGCTCCCAGACCAGAGGAGCCAGGCAGAAGGCCCTGGAGGGTACCTAGAGGGACCCTGGCACCCCACCCAGTGGCTAACTCCCTGCTCCCTGGGTTAGTCTGCGGAGTAGACCCAGCCTGCCAGGGCTCCTTGCTGGGGTGCTCACCCCGGCCCGCTCAGGCTCAGCAGGCCTCATCCTCGAGGAACCTGTCCCGCTGGGCCTGGCCCCCAGGGTTCCGGCTCCTCCCAGCTCCTGCACAGGTGCGGCCAGGCCAGAGCTGGAGGCCACGGGCTGGCAGGCCCCATCCCTCAAGCCTGGTCTCTACCTTCTCAGCTGGACCCCTGGCCCTGCCCAGCCCACTCCGGCCCAGGCCAGGCTGCAGCCCCAGGCATCAGAGTGCAGTCTCCAGCCTGTCTCCCGGCTCCCAGCCTCAGCCAGCCCAGGCCTCAGCCGGCCCGAAACCAAAGAGAAAATGCCTGTTTATGCCAGTCATGCCGAAAGCAAAACAGTTTGTGGTTTGTGACCCAAATTTTTTGCCTTTTTTTTCGGAACATAACAAAGCCCAAGACAACTCCCTCCCCGCCCCCAGCCCTCCCCCAGGCAGACAGAAATGATCTGTTTACACTGGCCCAGCACATTCCGCCAACCCCCGGCCCTCTCCCTAGCCAGCCCCCCACCGTCTCCCCACCCAGCAGGCCCCCCTCCCCAGCGCTGGGCCCTCCTATGGGGCTCCTCAGTGGAAGGGGCTGCCGAGGCCCAGGAAAGGGGACCGCACCACGGACCTGGGGTGAGGGCGGGGCTTGCTTCCTCTGGGGAAGCATGAGATGCCATCTTGGGCGTTGGATTACCAGGGTGCAAGTCCGTCTGGGAGTTGAACTAGGGACTCCGCGCGGCCTGATAGGGAAGGATGGCAGCAGAGTGGCCGCCTGCAGCTGCTCCCTCCAGGGAAACCCACCCCAAGTCAGCCCCTCAGTGTCCCTTCCACCCAGACAAGTGCTTACACCCTCGGGGTGACAGCACCTACTACCCACCTGCCCCCCTACTGCACCTCATCCTCCACCTCCTCCCTTCTTGATCATGGAGCACAGGGAGATGGGGATACCTCTGCCCTTGGGAACCTGCAGCCCCAGAGTGGTGGCCCCAGACTGCACTGAGGGCGGGGATGCAGGCACATGTTGGAGCCCAGTGGTGGGGGGCAGGTGGGACCCCAAGGTGCCATGGCTGGAAGCAAGAACAGGCTCCTCCTCATCTTCAGGAAGTTCCCATGTGGCCGGCTCTCCCAGGAGATGAGAAAGTGGTGCAATCGTTCATCTTCCTGGGGTTCCTCGGAGTGCCAGAGGGCCCCTCCCTCCTCCAGCCTCTTCACGGCCGTCTCCTCATCCTCTCCTCCTGGTCATTCTTTATTCGCGCGCTTGCGTATGCCTGCTCTTGGTGCTGGGGAGCAAAGGCTTCAGAAGAAGAAATTCCTGGGCCAAGGGGCCCTGGTGGCATCAGTGGGCTGAGACGTGGGGCTGAGAAAGACCATGCAGACAGGGGCACTCTTGCTGCTGGGTGGAACAGGTGTGTGGGCATTGGCAAGACAGGGGCTGGAAAGGCATTCTAGGCAGAGGGAACTGCATGGGCAGGCAAAACTGTGCACACACAGAGAGAGATGGCTGCAGCTCGCAGGGCTCAGTGCCAGCCAAGAAGCTGAATTTGACCTTGAGTGAGCTCTGGGAAGCAGGGAGGAACTTGTAAGGGGAGAGTGAGCCACTCAAAGGCAAATTCTAGAGAGATGGTCTAAGTGTGGGAACCCCTGGAGCCTGAGAGGGTTTAGAGGTTCACTGGTGGGTGGCGTGGAAGGGGTGGTGCTGGACCGGGAGCAGGGAGGTGCCCCAGCCGGGAGGAACTCGGGGTGGCCCAGCAGCATCGCATGCAGGCACGCATGGCGGGGTCCTTTCCACCCTGCCCCCGGCCCCACCAAATGCAGGCCCTGGCTCCTCAGCTGGGCGGAGGGTGGGGAGCAGGGAGCTCTTCCTGCCTCAGGCCCCAAGGACAAGCCAGGTCTGCCCACTGCCAGGCTGGCAGGCTCCCCACGCCTGGCCGGGAGCATCACTTTGGGAAGGTCTGGCTGAGTAGCTCTGCCTCCCTCCCCTGCCTTGTCGTCCCTGGCCTCCAGTCGATCAGGAACAGATGTGCCTCTGAGCAGGAATCCTAGCTGTTTGGTTTAGCTAGCCACTCTTGGGAGTTTCTGATAAGGCAGATTGGTTCTCTGCAGAGTCAATGGAGCGGGGAGAGAGGACAAGCAGTGCCCACCCCCACATTCCTCCAGCTGAGAATGAGGCTGAGATGCTCCCCGGCCAGGTCCCGGCCCCAGCTCAGCAGCACTGTGGGGAGAAAGACTGTCGAGGCCTCTCCCGATGCCCTGTGGAGCTGCAGTGGCTAAGGGCTGGCCAGCCCCCACAGATGGGGGTGGGCTGGGACTGCAGGGGTTTCCCCACTCCTGGACCTGGGCTCAGAGCTTTGTAGGAGGGACAGAAATCTAGACTGGAGCCGTCTGTGGTGATGAAGCCAGCAGCCACAGCCCTTCCTAGCACCTAGCCTTCAGCAGCTACACGCCCCATGTGTCCGGCTCAGGGTGGGACCTTCCACAAGACTGGTCCTTCCTCCCTTCATCATCTGTTCAATACACATATGCCAGGCCCTGTACGAAGCCCTAGAGTCATGAAGATGGATAAAGTTCCATCCCTGCTCTCAAAACGACCACAGGGAGACACATCAACATAAATGTAATGGACAGCAGGGCTCAGGAGGGGCCCAGCCAGCACCTCACAAATAATTCCCTCAGATCTTCCACTCTGGTTCCCTGGGTCCCAGAACATCATCTTATCCTGCCCTATTTGGTCCATGGTTTTAGCCTGAGGAGGCCATTTTAAATCTCAGTTTGGTCTTCCAAGCACTTACCTTATATTTCCCAGCCTTGAACCTTCAATGTGGGCTCCATGAATGGGTGGGTGGGTGGGTGGATGGATGAGCAGATGGATAGATGTATGGAAGGGTAGATTATGATGGAGTGGATGGGTGATGGATGGAGGAATAGATGTATGAGTAGTTAAATGGATGTCTGGACGGATAATTGGATATGTGGATAGGTGCAAGTCAACTGCAGGCCAAGAAGTATCTACCTGGATTCTCATCTGGGATGATGCTTGTGAGGGAAGAGAGCAAAGGGACTTTGATTCGTTGAATGTCTAATCTCATAGAAATTCTATGTGTTGATTCAGGTTTAATATATCCTGTTTTAAGGATCTGACACACCACAGAGATCACAAGATATTTGTTGATTAAATGAAATTTATCGGGAACGATATTAAAAGGAATTTAAAAAATAAAATGTAAAGGTCTTGTTTAAGTGAACATATATCTGGAAATTGCCTCAAGAGGGCCTAGAAAAATCTGAACATATCAATTATTGGGTTATCAACTGAGAATTATAAGATCCTACCCCAGAAAAAGGCACAGGGCCCAGAGGGTTCTACAGGCAAGTTTTGTTTGTTTGTTTGTTTGTTTTTAACACTCAAGATCATGCCTATACTCTACAAAAATGTTTCAAGTATAGAAGATGGACACAGTTTCAATTCATTTTCGGTGTTAGTGTAACCCTGATTACCAAAACCCAGACACAATGGCACAAAAAAGGAAAAACCACAGTCCAAGGTCACATGTAAACATAGATGCAAAAATTGCCAATAAGAGAACTGGCAAATTAAATCCAGCAGTGTATTAAATTAAAGGAATAACACACCATGACCAAGTAGAGTTTGTTTCCAGGAACTCAAGGATGACTCAACATTAAGAAATCCATTAATATCATGATGCTAATAAGCTAAAGGAAGAAAAACCATATGATACTACTGAGAGGTGCCAAACATACATAAAATCTAAAACGCACTTCCAGTTATAAACCATGTTTAGCAGTCTAGGGCTCAAAAGAAACTTCCTTCCTCAGTTTCCTGCTATCTCGTCACCCACTGAGAGGACTTTTCATGACAACCACCAACCCTCTTGTAGCCAAATTCAGTGCACAATTTTTTTTCTTATTAGACTTGACCACTCAGCAGCCCTTTCCTGCTCACCGTCTTGCTCTCACCCCCCATTCTGAACATTCTCTTGGTTCTACTTCTAGCATAGAGTAGCAAACTTTAACAAACCAGGATTCCTGCATGTAGTAACTGTAAACTCTGGATCACGAGCGAACAGAAACTACTGAGGACTCTAGAAAGCTAGCAAAAGCAGATATATGTTCACAGGGTAGTCGGTGTATGGTGTGGGTATCTAGAATCCCAACAGAAAGTCTGCCATGTTCAACACCTGTGAAAAGAAAGGGGGGTAAAAAGAAGTCCTGCCTTTATTATGGCCAGAGGAAGCAGGAGAGGAGCCCAAGGCAATCCAAGTCACTGGAGAGTGAAATGAGAATCTCAAAAAAGGCTAGAGAAGGGCCTTTTATGTGTCAACTCTGTCCCAGTTTCTGGTATGGGGCAGAAAGCAATCTGAACCGAGATTGAGACTCCTGTCACCTCAGGTGAGATACTTGGCAGCTGGCACCTAATCAAGTTAATTGCCTACTAAAACAAATGCATCAGTGCTCTCTAGGCAAATACAGCACATTTCAAAGTCTCCAGCAACTTAACACTCACACAGTCTGGGATGCCATCCCAAACTGTATGACATACGTCAGGGCCAGGAATAAGTATTTTCTTCTCAAGGGAAAAGACAGTTCACCGAGGGCAACCATGATGTTGGAATTATCAAACAAGGCCTTCAAAACAACTATTATAACTATGCCCATGAAGATAAGGAAAAATACATTTTCAGTGAATGAAATAATAGGAAATTTCAGCAGACCTGTAGAAAATATTTTAAAAATATCTAAATAAATGTTTTGAACTGAAAAATACAATATCTGAAATAAGTAAAAAAATATACTAGATGGAAGGATCAGTAGTGTAAAGATGAAAGAAGAATGAGTCTGTGAACTTGAAGACAGAGCAATAGAAGTCATTCAATTCAATATGAAAATGAGAGAGAGACAGAAAAGGTTTTAAAAACATCAACAGAGACTCAAGTACATGCGAATAGTGTTAAAAATTTAACATATGGCCAGGTACAGTGGCTCACACCTGTATTCCCAGCACTTTGGGAGGCCAAGGCAGGCAGATCTCTTGAGGCCATGGTGAAACCCTGTCTCTACTAAAACTACAACAATTAGCCAGGCATGATGGCACGTACCTGTAATCCCAGCTACTCAGGAGGCTGAGACACGGGAATCACTTGAACCTAGGAGGTGGAGGTTGCAGGGAGCCAAGATCACACTACTGCACTCCAGACTGCGTGACAGAGTGAGACTCCAATTCAAAAACAAAACCAAAATAATCAATATGTGGGTAATTGGAGGTCCCGAAGGAGACGAGAGAGGGAATGGGGCAGAAAAAAATATTGAAGAAATAATGATGAAAAACTTCCCTAATTGATTACAAAAACATAAACTTATGGATTCAACAAGTTCATCAAAATCTGAATAGGATCAACTTGAAGAAAATCATACCTAGGCTTATCAACGTCAAATGAATAAAAATGAAAATTAAAAAAGAAAATCTTGAAAGAAGAGAATAAGGCATTACATAGCAGGGAACGGTGGGTGGAATTACGACAGACTTCTGATCAGAAACCATGGGGGTTGGAAGACAATGGAATGACATTTTTTAAAGCCTGAACCTACTTTCCCTTGGGCTCCCGTGACCACTTGGTCCAGTTTTACTGTCCGGTATTTTTGTTTTCCATTGAGTGTTGGCTTCATCCTGGCCTCGGCTAACCCCCTGAATGAGCTCGCCACACCACAGCTTCAGGGATGGCGCATGTCCTGAAAACCCCCAAACGTGGACCCCTTGTTCCACCCTCTTGAGATTGGGCATATAGATCCAATGCCTGCCCGATTTATCCACTAGCATCTAAAGCTCTTCCTCCCATCTCAAGGAATAACCATCCTAGCCCCTCAGTTGCTGACACCAGATTCCTAAGAGTTAGCAGTCCCTATCTCCCTTACTTCCATCACATCTGACAAACCTGCTGTCTGGCAAGTCTTGGCCTTTGCCCCAGAAGTTTCCACAGACAGGGGGCCACTCTGTGCTACCTGCTGTACATCTGTCCTATCACTCCATCCTCAAAGGTAGAGCTATGCTCCACATTTTAACTGATGGCCAGCTGAGAAAGACAGAGACCTGTCGATGGTCATTAGTTGTTCTTGAGTGCCCCAGGTTAGACACGGTGCTGGGCATTGACCATGCAGCAATGGGCAGGCCACCTGCCCCTGCAAACTCACGGGGGGAGGCACTGACCGCCAACAAGGAGCCCAGTGTGCTGATGGCAGGGTGTCAGGCCGCAGAGAACAACAGGGCGGTGGGGCTGCTCACCCCATGCTCCCCTGTCCTCCTGTGTTCGCCTTGTGCCTGGGGCTGTTTTGCTGTCACGGCTGAGGCCAGAGATGTTTGTGGGACTGTCTCTTCCAGGCAGTCCCTCGCCTCAGCACAGGCATCTCTTCCCTCCTCCATCAGGTGCAACTCTGGGTGCAGGTGGAGTGGAAGCAGCCTCACCCTCCTCCTGCCCACCCCAGGCGGGTTCAGAAAGCTGCTCAGAAAGGCAGCCCTGGGTTGGCCTCACTGCTGACCCGAGGCCAAGGGCGAGCTGTCCTGAGGCTTATGACCCTCCGGCACCAGCTCTAGAGCCCCCCTGAGGTCTCCTTACTGCCCCAGGTCAGGCCTGAGGGCTTGCTTCGGTGCAGGTTTTGAGCCAAGCAGGTGGAGAGACCCAGCCTTCTGCCCAACTCTCTGGCCTCCCCAGACTCCGGGTGTGAAGGCTGAGCTTTAGCATCACGCTTCCCCAGCACTCATGGGGCCGGGGCTGCCAACAGCCCTCTGTGTGTGCCCCCTGAACACTCCCTGTGTCCTGGAGGCAGGCTCTGTCCCCACCAGCCCTGGCCGCCAGGTAAGAAGGTTGAGACCGCAGCTGGTGAGTGAAGGGCAGGCTGGGGCTGCTCAGGGTGTGGCCAGGAGACTGCTCTGTACCCTTCCCCTCCCTGTCCCCTCCATCCCCTCCGGCCCATCGCTCTGGGCCTGGTGCCCCTCCCTTCCCCTTTACCTCTCCTCCACCAGGCCCCTCCCCAACTCAGGCCCAGGAAGGACCTCCTGGAGCTTGGAAGAGCCCGCAGGGAAGGAGGAGGGCTTGGAGGAGAGAGGCTGGTGCTCTGTGTCCGGCTGCCTTCTCGGTCTCAGGATGCAGGCTGGTCTCAGCTGCTGGGCCCGCTGCTGGGCAGTGGTGAGGAAGGGCTTCGGTGGTGCCCCAGTAGGACCCGGTCAGGTGTGGCTGGCTCAGGGCTGAGACATCTCTCCTCTCAGCTGGGCGAGATCCTCCCACCAGGGCCCAGTTCCTGTGTGAATGCAGGATCCAGGCCAGGGCCCCCATGCCCAGGGGTGTCTGGGTCAGGCCCTCCATTCATCCCTGTCCTGGGAATGCTGGGGGAGGAATAGGGGCATTGGCGGGCACCGTCTCAGAGCATGAGCACTTTCTGCCCGGCAGGGCAGACTGCACCTGGCACGCCTTGTTGGGTAAGGCCTTCCGCTGAGCCCCTCTGGGTCTGGGGGCTCCCTTGTGGAAAACATGGGAGAGGAAGCCTGAGGGAGTCATTTCTGCTCACCCGGCCCTCCCCGGAAGCTCCTTCCTGTGGCACTGGGATCTGGCATCTAATTCCCCAGGATGTTCTAGGAAGTTCCTTACTAAGCATTGTGCGTGAGAAGAAACTTGGGGCAGGGCCCATCTGGCTAGGAGGCGAGTGCCTTCCACACTCTGCTTGTGATTAGAGGGAGGCGAGGGCTTTGCTCTCTGCGGTTCACCAGGGGGTCAAAAGAATTCCCAGAGCCAGAGGAATCCCACTGCTGCCAGGCCTGAGACAGAGGGCCCTACGGGATGGCTGAGAGCTCGTGGGGTGGACGGCAGGAGACCATCCTAGCCTGGACGAGGAGGAGATAAACTGCTGCCAGGTAGGAGACCGTGCTGGGGGGGAAGGGTCTGCCTCTGCCAAGTTCGCAGCCTGGTGGGGGAAGCCAAGGAACATACAGGATCGGAAAGAATGGGCAGAGAGAGCTCCAGGAAGTGAATTTTTCTAGGGTGGGCTGGTCAGGGAGGGCTCCCTGGAAGAGGAGAGGTTCCAGGAGCATGTAATGGGGAGGGTGAGGTGGTGCAGGGTGGAGGGAGCAGCAGGGAAGAGGGCAGGTTTGTGAACGGGGCTGGAAACCATTCTGCCAAAGCCTCCTGACAGGGCAGTGTGGCTGAGTTTGAGGCAGGAGCCCAGGTCTTCCAGCACATGGCACGTGGGCCAGCTGCCAGCCTCACTTAAGAATGTCCTTGATGAAGCATTAAACTTTATTAATTCCATTAAATCTCGACCCCGGAGTGTGTCTTTTTAATATTCTCGGAGGCACACTCAAAGCACTCCCACTGCATCTGGAAGCATGCCGGCGTCGCCAGGAACAGCCCCCGTGCAGCAATCTGAGTTGCAGGCTCACCTGGCTGCATGCACCGCTTTTACCTAAACAGCGACCGACTGGTTGTTTCCTTGGAGAAGAATGAAAAGATCCGCTTAGAGGATAACAGCTCATGGGTTTTGCTGTTGGTGATCACATTTGAGCTTTCAAGCAAACATCGGAATTTTTAGAAACTTGCAACTGCCCCCTTGAACTAGAGAGTTTCCCAATCTTCAAGTCCTGTCTGAGGAGCTTGGCGGGGACAGTCACACATAGAGTTTTCCATAACAATAAAAGATGGCATCCACCCTTGGAAGAGCTGCCTGATTGCGAGATTGACATTTTCCAAGTGATCAGTGCAGAACGTCACAGTAGCACACATAAGAAGGAAAAGATCTGGAGGCTGAGGCGGGCAGATTGCTTGAGCCCAGGTGTTTGAGACCAGCCTGGGAAACGTGGTGAAACCCTGTCTCTACACAAAATTGTAAAATTAGCTGGGTGTGGCGGTGCATGCCTGTGGTTCCAGCTACTGGGGAGGCTGAGGTGGGAGGATCACCTGAGCCTGGGGAGGTTGAGGCTGCAGTGAGCCATGATCACACCACTGTACTCCAGCCTGGCTGACAGAGCAACACCCTGTCTCAAAAATAAAAATAAAAATGAAAGAGAGGAAAAGATCCTTGGAAAGTGTAAGACCAGTGGGCTTTTTCCCCAGTACGCCTTTCATTTTGGGATGACAGACGAGTTGCATGGATTGTACAGACAGCCCTGAGTGCCTCACCCATTCTCCCTTCATCAGGGTCTCACCTGACTGTGGTATGTTTGTGCCTCTTCTTGACTGTGACTGCAGCCCAGGCTTCATTTGGAGTTTGCCAAGGTTTCTGTTCGCATCTTCTTTCTGTTCCAGGATCCCATTCAGGGTCCACAGTGCATTTATTTATTTAGTTAGTTAGTTAGCTTTTTGTTTTGTTTTGTTTTGTTTTGAGACGGAGTTTCACTCTTGTCGTCCAGGCTGGAGTGCAGTGGTGCAATCTCGGCTCACTGCAACCTCTACCTCCCAGGTTCAAGCGATTCTCCTGCCTCAGCCTCCGTAGTAGCTGGGATTACAGATGCACGCTGCCACACCTGGCTAATTTTTTGTATTTTTAGTAGAGTAGGGGGTTTCGCCATGTTGGACAGGCTGGTCTCGAACTCCTGACCTCAGGTGATCTGCCTGCCTCGGACTCCCATGGTGCTGGGATTCCAGGCATGAGCCACTGCACTCGGCTTCCAGTGTATTTAGTCACCACGGCTCTGTGGTTTTCTAAACGGAAGGACTGTGACATCACAGAGTCTGAGAAGGTCATGGCTATGGTTTTAGATCCCGCATTGCAGCTAAGCTTTAAGAAACGACCACTTGTCAAGTTTTGGTGTAGTATCAAAAAGAAAATAGACAGGCACAGAAGGCCATTAAAATACCAGTGTCCCCCCAACCCCCTAACCATCTACGTTTCTTCCCAGGGGCTGGCCAAAGCCTATGGATGCATGATGGGAATCCGCTGTCTTCCAGCCAGCCACAGAGCTTGGCAAAGCATGTGGCCATCTCACTCTTCTCACTGAATTGGTTCTGTTTTAAAAGCCTTGTTATCTTTTGTAAACAAATATTTTATGTTAATGTGTTGTGAGTTTATTGTTGCTGTTGTGACTTTACTGTTTTTGTTCGTTTTGTTTCATTTTGGTTTTGAGACAGGGCCTTGCTCTGTGGCCAAGGCTGGAGTGCAGAGGCACGATTAGGGCTTGCTGCAGACCCAATCTCCCATGCCCAGGTGATTCTTCTGCCTCAGCCTCCCAAGCAGCTGATGTGTGCCACCATACCTACCTAATTTTCTTTTTTAATTAAGGATATTTGAATGGCCTTATGTGCTTGTAGATTTTCTTTTTGATTACTCAAGCCTGTAATTCCAGCACTTTGGCAGGCCAAGGTGGGAGGATCACTTGAGCCTAGGAGTTCAAGACCAGCCTGGGTAACACAGCAACATAGCCCAGGCTGGTCTTGAATTCCTGGGCTCAAGTGATCCTCCCGTCTTGGGCTCCCAAAGTGCTGGAATTGCATGCATGAGCCACCACGCCCAGCAATTTATTTTTAAAATGTCTAATATTTAAAATATTGAAATATCTCAGTGTCTTAGTTATAACTTCTAAGACGGTAAATAGCAGCAGGGGCAACCTTGCAACAACAGCTGTGTTTCAGAGCTTCCCCATAACGTGGAGGAACGCGAGGGGCTCTGAGGCCAGAACCTTTGAGAACCAAAGTCGAAGAGCCTGGGCTTCGGGGCCAGTAGCTGTGCTTGTAATTAGCAGAGGGGAGAGTGTTTTGACTGTTTCAAATCCTGGCATGTTGCCTCGCTTTTCTGTGCCTCAGTTTCCCTTTGTATAAAAGAGAGCACCTGAGCACAGGGCTCCCACGGATAAGCGTGTAAAAGAGCCTGGCTTGAGTCTGTTCTCCACAAAGGGAGCTGCTGGCAGTGACGTTAAAAAGTGATGGACGATGGCTCACGCCTGTAATCCCAGCACTTTGGGAGGCCAAGGCGGGTGGATCATCTGAGATCGGGAGCTGGAGACCAGCCTGACCAACATGGAGAAACCCCGTCTGTACTGAAAATAGAAAATTAGCCAGGCGTGGTGGCACATGCCCGTCATCCCTGCTCCTCAGGGGGCTGAGGCAGGAGAACTGCTTGAACCCAGGAGGCAGAGGTTGCGGTGTGCTGAGATGGTGCCACTGCACTCCAGCCTGGTCAACAAGAGCGAAAATCTGTCTCAAAAGAAAAAGTGATGGACAGACGGTCCTTGTTGAAGAGGAAAATTGGGTTAGGACTGCAGAGAAATCATGCAGGAAGCACAGTGGGTTCCCGTGGACCTCCTGCCTCACGCCTCCACCACAGCTTCCCCTATTATGAATGTGTTGAATACGCGTGCCTTCTCTTACAATCAACCAACCAACAGGGACGCACACGGAATTCCACCTTCACTCTAGGGGTTGCACATTCTATGGGTCTGGACAAATGTTATGATGCCCTGTATCCACCACCAGAGTCCCAGACAGAGTAGGTCCCTGCCCTACAGTCATGGCTCCGCACCTCTCCCTCCGTGCCACCCCCAAACCCTGGCGGCCACCCGTCTCTTCACTGTCTCCACAGGTTTGCCTTTTCAGGAACGTCACAGAGGTGGAATCATACAGTGCGTGGCCTTTGCAGAGTAGCTTCTTTCACTCAGTGACAGGCATTTAGGGTTCCTCCGTGTCTTCTTGTGGCTGACAGCTAACTTCTTCTAAGCACTGAATAGCACTCCTAGCACAGATGTACCGCTGTGTGTTTTCCCGGTCACCCACTGAAAGATCCCGGTGGCTTCCAAGTTTTGGCGATTATGAATAAAACTGCTGTGAATACTTGTGAGCAGGTTTTTGTGTGGACGTAAGTGTTCTCTTTGCTTGAATTTCATTTCAGATGACAAACACGTTATCTCCAGACAATGTTTGAGGCAGCTCCTTCGTGCTCCTCTGCAGAAGGGCTTCTGAGATCCTATGCCGTGCTTTTAGACGGCAGTGCTCTTGTTTTCTGGAGTTTTAATATTCTTCGTGTAGGTTGCCGGTTCCACTTCCTGACTTCCGCATTTCCTCCCCAGCCTGTATCTCCATGTTTGCATCAGTACCATGATGTTTTAATTATTGTTACTCTAGAACATGCTCTAATTTCTGGTAGGCTAAACTTTTCTGCTTTAAGCTTCTTCTATTTTAGAGCAATTCTTTAAAACTTGCCTCACACCTTTCTCTCTGAACCTGGCTCACATAGACCCCCTTCCCCAACTTGATGCCACCGGGGTGGGGTCCTGCAGGCTCCAGGGTCCCGTCTGGGCTGTGGAAGCCCCTCTAAGGACCTCGACCTGCCCAGCATGGCTGCCCGCCTCCCACCCACCCCCATTCTGCCCCATGAGAAGCCCAGCTAGTTTGTGTGCTCTGGGCTGGGTCTCCACAGCTGGGGTGAAGCCGCTGAGCCCACCGTGGCAGGGAAGGCTGTGTGTGGGGAGCCCATCCCCGTCTGACAGCCCGGCTCCCCTGGCCAGGCGCGAAGCCCAGGGGCTCCTGGCAGGGGAGTTCCAGCCTGGCCGTTTCCTGGAGGGCCTGGCTTCAGCGCCACCTTCTAGGCAGCCCCTGCAGAGGCCCCAGCCCTCCCCTCACGTTCAGGGAAGACCAGCTGCTTCCTGTTTGTGTGAAGAACTAGGCTGTTTTCCTGCGTGGTGGGTGAGGGTCCCCCAACCCAGTGGGGCGGTCGCTCCTTGTTTCTTTGGGGCCTGCTGTTCTGAGAAGAAACTCAATCACTTTGTTTTCTTGGTTTAGGTTTTGCTTTTTAATAAAAAGAATGACTGAGCTTGACGGCAGCCCAGGGGCCTGTGGCGTTCCTGGCATAGCGGGCGTCACTGTTACACAGGCTGCTGCAGTAGGCGGCTGGCCAGGAACTCCCAGGGATGGCGGGGGGCTCTCATGGACTCAGCCCTGCCCGGCTGGGCCTGGGCACCGCTGCTCGAAGGTGGGAGGCCTGGAGGAGCTGACCCCTGCATGCCATGCAGGCTCAGCCAGGCTCCCTCGAGGCCCTGACTCTCTCCCAGCCACGGGTCAGTGCTAGGGAGAAGGCTCTCAAGTGCTGGGGAGGCCTAGGAAGGAGAAGAGCCTGCAGACCCTCAGCAAAGGGTGGCAGGTCTGGTGAGCGCCAGGCCACCTGACTTCCAGGGCAGACCCTGGAAGTCAACACCCCCTCCCCCTCCCAGGAGCCCATGCCAGGATGGATGGTACCTGGCAGAGCCCCGGCACTCCCACTCTCTCTGGCATTCTCCCCTCAGAGACCTCCACCACTGAACAAGGTCCTAGGCTCCCTGGGTTGCCCTCTAGGCCCAGGCTAGGGACAGGGAGCACCACACAGACAGTGCCCTGGTGCCCCCAGGGCCTTGGGATGCCTTCCCCACCCTCCATCAGCTGTCCTGCCTTCCAGCAGGGCCCTTCACCATCCCACCCAAAACCCTGGCTCTCCCCTTCCCACCCTGTAGCTGGTGAGTCTGCAGAGTCATGGGGCTAGGGGAGGGGACAGCAAGGAGGGACCCCTCCTCTATCTCAGCATTGGAGGGGTTCAGGGTCCAGGACTACCCCAGAAACACTCGCTGTCCTGCTGACACAGCTGCAGGCACACCCTGCCCCCAGCACTCAGGGTGGCCTGAGCTGAGCCCTTTGTGGGGAAGGGAGAGGGGGCCGGAGGCATTGCTGGGCCAGGTCACTGGGTGCTGGGAACGGAACAAGAAGATGGTCAGTCTGGGGCTACCTTGCCTGCTGCTCCTCTCACTGAATGTCATTTGTGGAGGAAAGAAGAGCATGTTGACTGCAGGTCACAGTAGCCTCCATGACGGCCCCAGATCTGCATGTCCAGGAATTCTGTCTCTGTGCGGCCCCTCTCACATTAACAGGATGGATTTGTGTGATCAGTGGGCATGACAAAGGCTGCAACTTCTGAGGCCAGGGCATAATAGACATGGCAGCATCCTTCTTCTTCCCCCACCTCTCTCCCTTCACTCCTTCTGGGGAAAGCTGGCTGCCATGTTGTGAGGATGCCCAAGCAGCCCCTGCAGAGGTTTGTGTGGAAGAACTGAGCCTCCCTCCAACAGCCACACCAGGTGGCCAGGCATGAAGGAGCCACTGGAGGGGACACTCCAGTCCAGCAGAGTCTTCAGACGGCTGTGGCCCAGGGCTGATGGCTTGGCTTGGGGTGTCATGGGGTGGCAGCCAAGCCAAGCCACAACCACCAGGCTAAGCTGCTCCTGTACTTCTGACCCACAGAAACCAAGATGATAAATATCTACCACTTTAAGTCTTTATTGTTCTAAGTTTTGGAGTAATTTATTGTGCAGCCACAGGCAACTAACAGTCTTCTGGCAGGGGTGAAATACATGCAACTGGACCAGAGGGGGAGAGGCTGGTGTGAAGAAGGCTTGTTGCGGGCGGAGAGTTGGAGGGGAGCTCAGGAGCCCTGGCCATGGGCGTGGCCTGACTCTGAGGCTCAGCAGCTATGTGCACTGGACAAGTCTGCATCCCACCTAGATTGGCGTGGGTGGGGAGGGCGGTGTGTGGCAGTGGCGAATAGCCCATGATCACACAGGGAGGACCAGTGTGAGTTGCACAAGGGACAGCAATCAAGGGTGACATTGGGGGGACTTGGCTTGTGGTCTGGGTACAGGGCACATCAGGGAAGCCTGCAGATGGCCCAGAGTGGCCAAGTCCCCAGAGCAAGCCCAGAGGAACAAAGCAGAGCATAGCTCAGAGCAACGGGCAACCAGTATCTCCACAGTCCGGCTGGGCACATCTCTTTTGGCCCCTTCAACATCTGGGGCCCAACAGCTGTTCTCAGGTCAGGGTGAGTGGTGTGGGAAGACAGCTGCCCACCTGGGCCTTTCCACTTGGCTGCATTCCTTGGCTGACATTAAGAAAGGGCATCCACCCCTCCATCTGTCCATCCATGCATCTATCCATCCACCTATCTATTCATTCATCCACCCACCATACACCCACCTATTTGCACATCCAGTCATTCATCCATGTATTCATCTATCCATTCTTCTTTCCTTCTATCCATCCATCTACTCACCCATTCACTCACTCCTATATGTATCCATTTATCCATCCATCTATCCATCCATGCATGCATCCACCCATCCATGCATCCACCCTCCTATCCACCTATCCATTCGTGCATTCACCCACCCATTCATACACCCACTCATTCATCCATGCATCTATCCATCCATCCATCCATGCCTCCACCCTCTATGCACCTATCCATCCATCCGTTCACCTACCCATTCATACACCGACTCATCTATCTATCTATCCATCCATGAATCTACTCACCCATTCATCTATCCATCCATCCATCCACCCACTCATTTGTTCATGTATCCATCCATCCATCCTTCCTTCTATCCATCCATGCATCCTTCCATCCATTTATCCATACACCATGCACCCATCCATACATCCATTTTCCTTTCCTTCTTTCCTTCCTTCCTTCTTTCCTCCTTTCTTCCTTTTTTCCTCTCTTCCTCCTCTTCCCTCTTTCTTTCCTTCCCTCCCTCTCTTCCCCATCCTTCCCGCCCTCCCTTCCCCTCCTTCCCCCCTCCCTTCCCCCACCTTCCCCCCTTCCCCCTCCTTCCCTCCCTCCCTTGCCCCTCCTTCCCTCCTTCCCTTCTTTCCTTTCTTTCTTTCTTCCTTCCTTCCATGAATCCATGCATTCACCTGTCCATCCATTCATCCATCCATCCTTCCATCCATCTATCTGTTCATCCATTCATCCATCCATTCATGCACCCATCTATGGACCCATTCATGCATCTGTTCATTTCCCTCCCTCCCTCCTTTCCTCCCTTTCTCCCTCTCTTCCTTCCATGAATCCATGCATCCGCCTATCCACCTATCCATCCATCCACCCACCCACCCATTTCCCCATCTACATACCTTTCTAGCCCCTACCACATACTTACATGGACACCTAGGGGAGAGCATCTCCCGGCAGGAGCAGTGGGTGCAAGCCTTGCTTAGAGGTGATGTGGCAGTGGATTGGGAGGAAGCATGGGTTGTTTAGAAACACACAGGAGACACCAAGGGGAGCTAGCCCAGGAAGGCACCAGGAAGTATGAAAGGGATGTAGCTTTTTCTTGGAGTGAAGAGGGGCTAGTGGATGCCTCTGCTTAGGAATGAAAGGACCAGAAGAGGGGTGGTCAGACCCTGGTATGTGCTGGGGCAGAGCGAGAGCCTTTGATGATGATGAGCCTAGAGCAGTGAGGAGCCCAGGACAGCCCCTGGGAAGGATGGCCTCACCTGATGGAGAAGAGGAGAGGCAGAAAAGTGCATTTGGAGCTCAGGGCTAGGCAGTCACGCCCGCCATGGCTGAGGACATCTGTGGGGGGAAAAATGGACAGACAGCACCTGCCAGGTCATGCTGCCAAGAGGACCCTGGCCAGGAGCTCAGCCCAGCCTGGGCAAGTGGTCAGGTCCTGGCTGCTGACTCTGGCCTTCCACCTGCTAGCCTCTCAGGTGTCACAGGAAGCTCTCAGAGCCTCTTGAGCTGTCCTCCAATGGGCTGCGACCTGGCTGCTATACCTGTGAGGCCTGTTCCTGGGTCACACAGCCCCATCCTGGCCTTCCCTTGGGGCAGAGACAGATGGGATGGGAGGTCAGTGACCGGGGAGAGTTCTGAGGAGGTGGTGCTTGGGCTGGGCCTGGGGAGGGAAGCTCCAGGGCACTCCTGGGGCTGCAGGGTGAACCAGCACT
The DNA here is from genome assembly GCA_963573385.1 of Cacajao melanocephalus. NCBI lineage: Eukaryota > Metazoa > Chordata > Mammalia > Primates > Pitheciidae > Cacajao > Cacajao melanocephalus. The sequence goes on along the minus strand of CAUYLG010060180.1, from coordinate 16,333 downwards.
GACGCTTTCTGCATTAAGGAGCATGTGGGAAGGGAGAGAACAAACGCTCCGCTTTTCCACTTCAGGCACAACGTGATTGGTCATCTGTTTTCATCCCAGGATCTGGAAAACAGCCGATTCTGGAAACCTACAACTTCCCTGGGTACAGAGCTCTGTGGAGGAGGGCTCTGCAGGCCTCGAGGGTGGGAGCTCAGGCCCCAGGCACTCCAGAGCTGGAGAGGGTGAGGCTCAGACTGGGCCTGGAGGGAAGACCTCACCAAGGAAGAGCCAGTCTCCATGCCCGGCTCCTGGCCAGGTTTCTATAGCACTGGTGACCAGGACACTTGAGGCTCTGGGACCTCAGTGGGCTAATCCGGGACTAATCCTAGCAACAGCCTGGGCCTGCAGCCACATGATGGCCGAGGGTTGCTGAGCAGGCACCCATGACCCTCCTGGGGGCCCTGGCCACAGCACCTGGTCTCCCTCTGTGCCCTGGCATTGAGTGCAGTCGGCTCCAGGAGCAAGGCCCCCTGGGCCTTTGGTCCCCTTCCTGGGCCCTGCTCTGGGCCACTGGGGTCCCCTTGGCTGCCCTCATCTAGGGGTTGGCAGGATCAGAGGAGATTAGCAGGTGAGGGAGGCCTCCTGCATGCGGCATGGCTTCCTGCTGAGAGTGGTGGAAACCCGGGATTTCTGGGCAGGCTCAGGGATGCTGGCACGCTCACCTGGGGCCCTGGGCTGAGGAACGGCAACACTGTGGGTCTTCTGGGCCCCTGGAACCCTGAGGAAGGCCAAAGCTCCAGAGGCCTTGACCAAGGAGGCCTACTGCACATGTGTGTGTTCACATGTACGTATATGAATGTGCATTTGCATGTGTGGGCACTTATGTGTATGAATGTGCATCTGTATGTGCATGTGCACCCCCCTGTGTGTGTGTGTGCGTATGTGTACCCATGTGTGTGTGCATGTGTGCCCATGTGTGTGCAGATGTGCATCCGTGCGTGTGTGCAGATGTGCACCCGTGTGTATGTGCACCCGTGTGTGCATGCGCATATGTGTGCCCTTGTGTGTGTGCATATGTGCACCCGTGTGTGTGTGCATGCATATGTGCACTTGTGTGTGTGTGTACACAGGAGGGGGTTATACCCCTGCCTCTGCTCCACAGCAGCTCTGGCTCCATCTGTGTTGGTGATTTTCATCCGTCAGCCATCATTTGTTCATTCATTCATTGATTCATTCATCCATCCATTCACTCATTCAGCAATGGTCAGGAGGAGCCAGGAAGCACCTGTCTGTGGTGACCCAGGCTGTGGGTCTGTTGTGTCGGCCTCAGGAGTGTCTGGGCATCAGCAGGTGAAAGGATGCCTGAGTCTCAGTGCAGGGCAGCCTCCACTGAGAACCCCGACTCCCCAGGGGTGCCCTGAGCTGCAGCCCCTCATCCCCCGCTCTGCTGTCGCCTGGACCCAGGCCCGACCTAGCTGCTGGATCAGCCTCCTCCCAGGTTGGGCTGGAGGTGCTGGGTCCAGGCCTCCCTGGGGTGCTCCTTGCTGGGGGCTGTGGTCAGCTCCTGTGGCCATGGCTGGAGCTGGGCTGACCTGGGCTCGAACGCCTGGCTCTTGTGCCCCTTAGTGTGTGTCTGCGGGAAAGCCACTTAATGGAGACTGCACCTCAGTCTCCTTGGGTGGAACAGTGACAGTCCTGACCCCTGTGGGATTTTGAAGGTGATGGTTACGGAACATACTGCCGGCACCTGGCCATGGAGGGCGTGTGAGGGACAGCCACTGTCACTGTCACCACCAGATTTTCCCTGGGCCAGCTGGGTGGGAGCAGGTGGGATTTGGGGTGGAGCAGGCACAGGATGGGCTGCATTCATTTTGGGTCCACACAGGACTGTGTCCCTAGTTCCCAGCCCTGCCCCTGATCTGCACTACAGCACCCCTACCCTCAGAAAAGACCCCTTATTTCCACGTGGAAAGGGTTCTGTGGGCTCTAAGTGGCTGCCCAGGAGGGCAGAGCCCCTGAAGCCATCTCTGAGTTTCCAGGATGCCCACTGGGAGGAGGGTGGCTGGTGTCTCCAGGGCTGTGGAACGCTCTCGCTGTCCTGAGCACGAGGAAGTGAGGTTCTCCAGTTTTCAGCTTGTCCTTCTGTCCTTGGGAGCACCCTGTGGGAGAGCCTCCCTCCTGCCAATGCCAGGGACAGAGCTGGAGGCCAGCGCCCTGACTGAGCTGAAACAAGATGCGGTGAGTTAGGCTAGAAGAAGAAGGGACCAAGCGTAATAGAGTCTGGGACATGATCTCAGCTGGCCCTGTTGCCTCTGCCACCCACAGTCAGGGTCCAGCTTTGGGGACAGCGGCCTGGGAAGCAGAGGAGGGCCCTTGTTCAGACCTGAGAGCTCCAGCTTGGTCACTGAGCCTGGGAGGTTGGAAAGTCTGGCCCTCTGTGCCCTGGCAAGGGCGGACCTGGTTTTCCCTCTCACTCTACCCTTCCAGTCTCCTCCTCTGCCAGACTGGCCACGGTGGGGCAGGGAGAGGGGCAAGGAAAGGGACATGGAGGGACAGAACAGGACGACCGTAAGAAAGAGGATGCAGGAGAGAGGAGGGGATGCAGGGTCTTCCAGTTATGGACTTGAAGAGGAAAGAAGAAAATAAGAAACCAAAGTCGTGTCTTGGCCAGCAAGGGATGGCGGGCAGTGGGACACGTCATCACCCACCCGCAGGTCCGGCCTCCTACAGAGAGAGGCTTGGGGGAAGCTGGCTCCGGGAGCCTCAGCGGCAGAGAAGGCAGCATTTCCACGACTGAGTCCTTTGCAAGCTATGTGGGTCCTGCTCTTTTTGGCCCTCCTGCTCCCGCCCCTAGCTCCCTGCGTCCAGCTCCGAGGGCCCAGAGCCTCATCAGATGTGGAGCGAGCCTGGGTGGAGCAGGGTGGAGGTGCGGCAAAGATCACACCAGGCCTCATTGTTTAGAAAAGAAGGAACTGACCTCAGCTCCGGGAGCGGGGCCCCCACCCCACCCGGGCTTCCTGCCCCTGGGCCTGCCAGGGCGGACTTTGTCCACCTTATTCGGGGGTTGAGAAGCCACACTGGTGTGTGGCCCTGGGGTTCATGGCAGAGAACCGGAGACTCACAGGGTGGAGGGTACCTGGCAACCATTCCCCATGACCCAGGGTTACAACACATTGGCCAAAGAAAGTGCTATTTGAGGATCCCTTCATTCCTCCATCCAACTGTTCATCTACCCTTCCATGCACCCACCTTCTCTTCACTCATCCACCTACTTATTCACACATCTACATTCATCCTCATGTCTACACATCCCCCACTCACCCAACCATTCATCCTTCCATCTGCCCATCCATCCATCCATCCATCCATCCATCCATCCATCCATCCCAACCATCCCAACCATCCAACCATCCACACACCTGTCTTCCCATCCACTCATCCCCCTATCCATCTCATACATCCTTCCACCCACCTACACATCCATCCATCCATCCATCCCAGCCTCCATCCATTCACCCACCTACCCATCCATCCATCCATCATCCATCCATCCATCCACCCATCCATCCATCCATTCCACCCTCTATCCATTCACCCACCTACCCATCCATCCACCCATCCATCCATCCACATACCCGTCTTCCCATCCACTCATCCCCCTATCCATCTCATACATCCTTCCACCCACCTACACATCCATCCATCCACCCATTCCACCCTCTATCCATTCACCCACCTACCCATCCATCCATCCATCCCAGCCTCCATCCATTCACCCACCTACCCATCCATCCATCCATCATCCATCCATTCATCCATCCATCCATCCATCCATTCATCCATCCATCCATTCCACCTTCTATCCATTCACCCACCTACCCATCCATCCATCCATCATCCATCCATCCATCCATCCATCTATCCATTAATTTACCCACTCATCTATCTGCCACCCTTTCCATCACAATTCTATAGCATCCTGGTTTGGTAATTGGAAGCCCATTGCTAAGAAAACTTCTTGAACAAGTTTTTGGCTAACCAACAAGAGGTTGCCTCATTTCATGCACGGCATCTGTGGCTTATAGATTTGAGGTCATCATAAGTCACATCTAAGACCAGGACCAGGATCTGAGACTGTCCTTTCAGGACCTTTTATTTCCCATAATGACAGTGACAGAAACGCACAGGGAATACGAAGCCTGGGGTCCCAGTGGCTGTCAGTGTGGGGAAGTCTCTTGTGGCTCTGTGCGGCCTTCGAAAGGTACCTCATTCCTTTGGTCTCGCCTTCTACTCTGTAAAATGGGCTGCCGAGATGGCTGTGCAGGTCTGTGGAGAGAGGAATCTGCCTGTCTTTGATACATTGCCCCCAGGTGAAGGTCTCCCCTCTTTCTGACTCTGATCTAAACACCCATGAGGCTGAAACCCTCAAGCCCCAAGTGACACCCGTAAAATGACCCAAAAGAAGTGTGCCATGAGGCAGCAGGAACAGAGGGAGGTAACAGAGGTAAAAGAGAGGCCTTGACCTCTGGGGACCCAGCAGGAAGTTTGGCCTGGCTGTCACTGGGATGGCAGGTGGCTGGGGAGGAAAGGGGGGCCAGCCCGAAGGATTGGACCTCCCTGGGAACACACAGGAGCTGTAGGTTGGGCCAGCTGGGGTTCCTGGGGGAGGGGCGCTGGTGGGCCGGCTGGCCAGGAGAAGCCTGCCTCTGCAGGGTGGTGAATAGAAAGAGGAGTGAGCCCACCTGCATGGCTGCCAAGGCTCCAGTGTGGGAAGGAGGTGAGTCCAGGGCCCAGCTTCAAACACCATGCGGGCCCTGCTTGGCCATGCTGATGTGAAGGGTTCTCTGGTGCACCGTGTCTGGAGGCCCTGGATCTTCCTCCCTTGGCCTCTAGGGCACCTGAGCCTGGCACGGTGGTCCCTCCTGCTGCGCTGGGCTTGATCCCTTGTCTTGGGTCCAGCCCTGCTCAGCCTCCCCAGGCGCCCAGTCGCTCCTGCCCTGCCCCATCAAGTCTGCAGACCCAACACCCTTGGCTTCTCCCTGCCTCCAGCTCCTGTCCTTCAGCCTGTGTCAGCGGCCTGCCGGGGAGGCCCCTTGTCACCAGCCCCCATTGCCTGTGTCCCAGCCCCCAACTCAGCAACCAAGGGGCACTGGGAAGCACCTGTGAAATAAACCCCTGGACCCTGGCCCAAGGCCACTTCCCCAAAACCTGGACTCAGAGAGCTTAGCAGAGCATATAGGACAGCAGCTGGCCTGGGCTGGCCACTTGTCCTGCAGGTTTCTGGCGTGGGGAAGGGCTTATAGAGGGGCAGGGCTGGGCCAGCCTAGGAGGCCCTGGGGTGCAGAGTGGGGACTGCTGCATCAGGGAACCCAGGGGCCCCGGTTCCCTGGCCCAGCAGGCTTGAGATGGGCCTGTGCCCCTCCCTCCCTGCACTGGGCAGGCTTCCTGCCTGGCCCAGGGAAGTGGCCCCCCTGTGCCCCCCCTGCAGACAGGTGACGTCAGTGTCTGAGATAACAAGGCGGCCCTGCCGGCGTCTGCACCAGCGTATGCCCACTGTAATCTGGGCTGTCTGGGCACAAGGGCCACCTTGGCTCGGTGAAAAGCTGCCCTCGCAGTGGGCCTGGCGGGGCCGAGGAAAACACGTCTGCAGGCCTAGGCGGGGCATGCCCAGGGGCAGATCTGCCTCACTCGCCCTTAGATCCGTGTCAGGACTGAGCTGTTCTTACTGGGGCACAGGCGACCTGAGGCCCGGCAGGGCGCGCAGTCTGTGGGTGCCCAGTAAATGTGTGGATGAGCAAAGGAACCCTGCATGAATTAGTGAGGCTGAAAAGCAAGATGATTTTGAGACAAGAGAGGCAGGATGGGATGCTGGGCCCCTGAGCACACACAGCCCGGCCCCCGCCCTGCCCCCACCCAGGCCAGCTTGGAGCAGCTTGGGACAGCCCGTCCTCCAGGCCCTGTGACTGCAGTGGCCTCTCTTGTGACTTGGCTTTCCCTGACTTGGCTCAGCCAGGGCACTTGGGCACAGGAATGCTCAAGAGTGCGGGGCCTCCCTTCCTCGTAGCCCACTCCAGTCCCCTCCACTGGCCGGGGAGGGCAAGGGAGCTGCGGCTGAGGGGGTCATGGGCACTGTCCTCAGGCAAGGTGGGGGTGTGGCTCCCGCTTGGCATCCTCCACTAGGGCTGCGGTGAGAGGCGTGGCCAGCAGGTGAGCTGGCAGAGGAGTGTGTGGGTGCACCCAGCCTAGCAGCCGGGCCCCGAGGGCACTTTGGCTCCCAGGTGCTGCTCCTCGTCAGAGGGTGCCCTGTGCCAGCTGGCAGGGCCAGCATAGGGATGTTTCATTTACATGCACTTCACAAGGGATGTGGCAGGCTGAGGAGCCATTGCCAAGGGCCAAGACCTGGGGACTCGCCACAAGTGGGGGCCAGCAGCTCCTGAGGATCTGAATGCCCCCTGGTGGAAGGGGGTCACAGGGAATGTCCCAGAGAGCAGTGCTGGGCACAGCAGTGTGTCTGGGCCAGCGCTGACCCTAAGGAAGGTGGGCTGGGGTCAGCCAAGCCACTTCTTAGGGTCTGAGGATATCAAAGAGAACATAGCTGGCCTGCTGTGCCCAGTGCCAGCCAGAACAGGAGACAGCAGGGGCGGGCCAATGGCACCTCACCTGCCCGGGGCTGCAGGCGGAGGCGGGCAGCAGCCACCAGGGAAGAAGGTGGAGTGAGCAAGGGCTGAGAGTGAGATGGGCTGAGACCGGAGGGAGTTCTGGGTTCGGGATAAGCTTGGCCACATCCTCGAGGAGGGTGAGGAATCCCTGCCCCAGCTGGGCCTGGGTTTCTGGCCACATTCAGACACCCTGCAGTCCAGCCTCCCCTCCAGGTGCCCTCCCTGGGCAGGAGGCTCTGACTCACCCTCACGGTCACGGGGCACTCAGGGAGCAGGCTCCTGCCTGCAAGGAGCTCCCTCTAGAAGGGGAAAGATTCTGAAGCAGACAGGGATGGGCAGGTCGTGTGGGGTGAGGAGGAGGCACCTCCAGCGGGAGGATGGGGAGCTTCCTGGAGGGGCCAACCCAATGTGAATGCTCATCCGTCAGATGGCCGTGGAGGGGCAGAATCCAGGAGCGGTGCTGGTGGGGCCAGGGTGGGTGAGGACTGGGCAGGACGCTCCTGAGCTTGCTGCTGAACCTAGAAGCCTTGCTCCCAGGAGGTCTGATGCCCCTGCCTCCTGCTCCTGTCCTTGGTAAGATGTCCGTGGTCCTGGGGTGCCCCTGCCCACCGTTCGTCAGGGACCCCCAGTGTGCACCTGCCACAAGAGACAGAGGGTCTCCCCTCCCCACCTGGCAGTGAGTCTGCCTCTGCGAGGTTGAATTTTCAGCTTTCAGATTCCCCAGGTCTCTTGACACCCTCAGAAAGGCCCTGTCCTGCTTCCAGCCTAGAGACGCCTTCCTGCCCCTCCGATCTGGGCCTGCAGCCACAGCCCTGCTGGAGCCGAGAGGCTCCTCTGGGGCTCTGGCAGCACATGAGGGGTTTGTGTCCTTGGTTTGGGGGTGTGCATGGGAGGGCAAAGGGGCCTCCACTGCTGGCCCTTGGAGGTCCCTTCTGGGTCAGCATTTCTCTTTCTCTAGGGCCCTTCCTGGACTGGACACTCCTTTCGTTTCAGAAATGAATGGACATTTTGGAAGGCACTGGCACAGGGGGCTGGAGTAGGAGTGGTCACCAGGGAACAGCATTGCTGAAGGCTGGAACAGCATGCATGCAAGGATGAGGGGGATGGAGGGGCCCAGAGGCCCCATGTGTGAGGCTGGCGGGTGTCAGAATCATAGGAGAGAGACGAGGGTGAGGGCCTCCCCTAAGATCCCCTGGCAGCCTTGCTGGATGGCGAGATTGTCCTGTGTTGCAGACTAGCACCTGACTCCGGGGCCTTCCTCGCCCGAGACCACAGAGCTCAGGCTAGCAGCTGTGCCACCGGACCCGAGGCAGCCTCTGTGGACAAAGGGAGGCAGGGATGCTGGAGGCCTGTCCCGGGTTTATGCTGCTCTCTCACTCAGGGCCCTCTTCCAGAGCCTCCTCCGTCCCCATCACCAGCTTCTGGTGCAGAGCTCGCCCAGGGAGGTGTTGCACAAGCTGACCTCCTTCTGCCCTGGCCTGGACCAGCGCAGGCCAGAGTGGGGAGGGCCAGGGGAGCCCGTCCAGGCCGGAACCTCCAGCCCCTGCTGGTGCAGCTTGCCCGGCCCTTCAGGGCCTGCATCCTCTGCTCTATAACGGCACATTCCTGAGGCCGCGGGTTAGTGGACCCCCTCGGTGGGGCATTAATGAAGAAATGGAGGCTGGCCTTGTGTAACTGTGACAGCAGGCTCAGAGCAGCCAGGGAGGGCGCGGGCCCTGGGTGGGGAGGGCTGGGACGTGGCCCTGCCCTTGGTCCCCACCCGCCTGACCCCCAAACTCATGGTCTGTGGCCGCAGCAGGCCTGAACCCTCCCAGCCTCCCCCGCAGTGGGAAGCCCTGGGCTAGGCCTGCACTTAATTTGTCCTGAGTGAGTGTGTGTGTTTATTCTTCATCACTGAGCCCGTGCGTAGTGCGTTAGTTCCTGATGTAGTAAACATTTTGGAAGGCCAAGATCCTCTCCTTCCTGTCTCTGTGCCAGCGAAATTCCTCAAGACCAGCTTGTCCTTTGTGGAGCGCCGGAGTTCATCTTCCCGAGGGGAGATCAGGGGGCTCCTAGACCCTCCCATTGGCACCCCCAAGGCCTCCCCAGCTCCCTGGGCCTCCCCATCGGTGCTGGTCTCCTCTGGGCCAAGCAGCGCCTCCCGACGCCTCTTGGGGATGGTGGGGTGTGCACCACGGGCAGGAGGGCTGTGGTGTGCGGATGCCCCAGGCTCGGAGCCTCAGGCCAGCAGTTGCAGCAGGAAGTCCCTGCATTCGAATCCCAACTTGGTTTCTTAAAGCTGCTTATTCTGGGCCAAGGAATCTGCCTCTCCAGGGGAGGCCCACAGACCGTGGACACTGCCAGCGGCCTGTGAGCCAGGCGGCTTCCTGTGGAGAGGGCAGTTCACAGAGGGCTGGGGCTTCTAGGGAGGAGCTGGGCTGCTTTGGGGCAGACAGCCTGAGGGGCACAGACTTGAGGGGCATGCTGCCTTGGTGGGACAGCCTGGGGTGGCACATCTTTGGGGGTGCAGCCTTGGAGCTGTAGCCTTGGGGTCCAGGGGTAGGTCTAAGGGGTAGGCCAGGACAGGGTTGCCATGGCCAGAAGTCACCCGTTGTGCCCTGAAGCAGGCCCTGGCTGCAAGAGCCTCTGCGGGATGTAGGCTGGCGTCCCACATGGTGTGGCTATGTGCGCTGACATGCAGGGCCTGTCACCCCCATCTCACTGATTCTCCAAAAGACTGGGAGGTACGAGGGGCGGAGAAGGGGAAATTGAGGCAGAGAGAAACCAAACAGTGCTAGGCAGGACGGTGGGGGCCTGGAGCCAGCAGCCTGCCCCTACCCTGAGCGGCTTCTGCAGCATTGCAGCCGGGCCTGGGGACAAGGTCACCGAGACGCTGAGTGTGGTGTGCACGCTGGCATGCGTGTGCAGGTACAAGCGTGTGTGTGCAGGTGCGTGTGCGCACACCTCGCCCCAGGCACCGGGCTGTGCTTCTCACCCAGCTCTATCGGCTCGGCTTCTATTTTCTTCTACATGTCTGGCATTTTTTGCTGCTGAGTTGGGGGGCCGTGGTTTGGGGGGAGGCTGGGCAGTGGGGGAGGGGCTGTTTATGCCAGTTGTTCACTTGGGCTGCACATTCTTGTGGTTATCTCTTTAACTTGGTAAAAATTCGGGAAATTTCTAAATAAAACAAAACAAAGGAAAAACATTTGCAAAACGATTTCAAAATCGGTGATGCCACTTCCTCCAGTCACTGGACCTGCAGGGCCCGGGAGATGCTGGTGTGAGGAGGTGTCTGGGAGGTGGAACTTTCTAGCAAACAGCATCTTTGAACAGTGTTGTGCTGCAGAGGGCTGAGCTCGCTGTTGGGAGAAACATGGACGCGTTGGGGAGTTGCTGGGCCGTCTGGCTGAGACCTGGCCTTCTCTGGAAGGAGTCCCAAACGTCAGGTGCTAGAGGAGAGTCTTGACAACAGCTTTGGGTTCTGGTGGCCAAGTAAGGGGTGCCGGACCCCACTCTCTGAGACCTGTGGGTGGACGAGGGTCTGAGGGAGCTGGGTTGGGGCTGCTGGGAGGGGAAGCGCAGGTGAGGAGAGGAAGGGGCTCTCGGCCGCTGGGGACCCATGGGCAGGTCTGGGGCTGACTGTTGACTGCTGTGTTCATGGTGTCTTGCCTGGGCTGGCCAGAGAAGGCTCTGGAAGGTCTTTGTTGACCTGGGAGGTGTAAGGGGGTGTTGGAGGTGGTTCTGTGGGAATGACCAGCAGTCATCAGTCCAGTGAGGTCTCGGGGGCAGGGCCAGGGACTGGGCGAGGGGTCCTTGTGGAATGAGGAAGCGTGGGCTGCTGGGATAGGGGCTGGAGAGGGAGGCTGCGGTGGGCCTTGGCCTCCCACAGGGTGACGTGACGTCCACGCGGGGCAATGGGAGGTCCAAGCTGCCCTTTGGCCCATGGGCTTTTTCCTGTCCCATCCTGGCTGCACCTCTGAAATGCAGGGAGCAAGGAAGAGAGCCCCATATGTGCCCAGGTGGACTGGGCAGACGGCCCCACTGGACACCTGTCTCTGGGTGCATGGAGTGTTCCTGTGTGCCTGGGTGCTGGGGAGGGGCTGGGCATGGAGCCCTGGGAAGCTGCTCCCTGGCCATCAGTTTTCCACTCTATGCAGTGCCCAGTGGGACTCCAGGCCCATTCTGGCCTGTCTTTAGACCACCAGGCCCTGGGGGTCGAGGCTGGGGAGAGACAGCTGCGGGAATAGAGAGGCTCCGCCTCCGCTTGACATGGGGTCCCTTACTTAGTGGCGTGCTCTGATCTGGTCCTTGGGGTCCCAGGATGAGCTGACCAGTCAGAGTTAGGGACCACGTCCCTTTGATGTCCATCCACACCAGGGGCCCCAGGGCACAGGTGGCCCTGCGGTATCCCAGGCTGTGCAGATGATATGTTCTCAGGGACTGTGCCCGTGACCAGGCCCTGGGGTGTGCAGGCACCCCTGCTGTCCTTGCCTCCTGCTCCCAGGACCTCACACCCTTGGCCAAACCCAAAGCCCCGAGTCAGTCTGATTGTCTCAGAAGAGCCCAGGAACCCCGTGAAGTATGCAGGGGCTCCTTTGGGGTTTCATCTTTCCATGTCACAATCAAACCCTCTGTTGTGTTTGCCAGCAGAGTTTTTAGCTTGCAACGGCTCCCAGCTTCCCTCCGGGATCCATAGGCAAGTGTTGGTACGGAGCCAGTAGCTGCTGGGAACTCCTGGGCCATCCAGCTCAGGGCTGTGCCGCCCAGCATCCAGGCTAGCCTCAGGTACTGCTGCCATCCTCCTCCATGCCTGGCAGCTCGGGGACCAGGCTTTGAGCAGCCACAGACACCTACCATAATCCCGGGAGAGTGCCTGGGGCTGTGCGTGGGAAGCTTTCTGGGCCAGGTGCCATGGGAATTCCACGAGTCTCCAGCCAGTGGTGTGCCAGGCCAGGTGGACGATTTCTGACATTCAGATTTCTGATGATTTCTGACATCAGCTTCTGATGTCGAGCTCCTTGTATGGGGGTTCCTCCTTGTCCTGGGCACGCGTCCTGTGTGTTCCTGTCTCTGCCTTTTGTCCACACCCTGACTTCCCCTCTCTGCCATGTGACCTCCCTCAGAGCCCCCGTCTCCCTTGTGGAGCCACATGCCAGCCCATGGGGCACTGCCAGGTTTTGGAGACAGAGTGTCAATCATTGTGGCCAGTAGGGACCTCTTCCTGGGTGCGTGCAACTCTTATCGCTGTGGCCGGCAGGGAGCTTCTCTTGGGTGAGTGTATGGTGAGTCCTGCTGGTTGTCCAGTCATGGCCAGGCTGGTGAGTGGGGCGCTGCTCCAGGTCCCCCAGGGTTCCCTAGCACCTTTGGTCCCAGTCCAAGCTCTGTGGGCTGGTTCTCTGGGTCCTTGCCATACTGCCTGCTCCCTTGGCCCTCCCCTCTGACATCCACACACCCAGGCTCCTGCATGCCGCAAAGCGCAGCACCTGGCCACACCTTGCCTTTGCTGGGCCAGCCTCTCTGTGAGAAGTGCCACCTCCGTTCCTCCCTGCTGCATTTCCATACCCAGCTCAAATGTCAGCTCTTCCGCATGACTTTCAGACATTCCCAGGGACTCATGTTTTTTTCCCTCCTCCATGGTTTCAGTCCATCTCAGGGGACCTAATTCAGCAGCCACCATGCTAGGCCCCTCCCACACACCACCTCCTTAATCCCCACCAGAGGTGGGGCTGTCACCACCAAGTCAGGGGACCAGGCTAGGGTTCAGCCCCCTTCCCCCATTGCCCATCTGGTAAACACAGGAGCTGGTGCAGGGCCCAGCCCCAGGAGGGGCCAGGTGGGACCTGCTGCAGTCACTGCCTCACCACCCACTGGGGAGGAAGCCAGCCTGGAAGCCAAAGCCGCAAACCGCAGGCAGCAGCTCTCATGGGGAGGCTGGCAGCCACCACCTGGCGGGGCCCCAAGCTGCTGCCTGGCTGAGCCAGGGGCTGCTCCAGGCACACTCTGGCCTTGGCTCCCATCCATCCTGCTGGCAACCTCCTCCCCAGGGACCTGGTTGGGAGTTCCACTGGCCCGGCCCTCCTCAGAAGACTTACCGAGTGGGTCAGTCACCACCTGCACCTGGCAGCCTCCTACTGACCAGGAGCCTCCCCAGCCTCCCCAGAAGCTTCCCTTGTTTGCACCTTCATCCATGACCTTGTGCAGCCATGGCTCCTCCTTGCTTAGGGCCAGGGTGGCTGCATAGGGGATGGATAGCCTTGCCTCGGCCCCAGGAGCTCCCTGGGCAGCTGGCGAGGGCTCAGGGTGCCAGTCAGCATGGAGCTGGAAGGCAGGACCCCAGGCAAGGGGTTGAGGTGGAGGAAAGAGGGTTGACGGAGCAGGGGGAACTGGATGGGCTGATGTAGGCAGCAAGGGGGGACGAGCCAGTCCCAGGCTGAGAAGTCCCCAGGCAGGGACTGGGACAAGGCTGGGGCTACTGGAAGGAGACAGTTGGGGTTTGTCAAAGCGGCCTGGCCTCCCACCTCCCCTGGAGCCCCCAGGGAAGCCTCAGCTCCTGCCACCAGGCTGGTCTTCCAGGGACCCCAAGGCTTGGCATGGGCCAGACTCTTGGCTTTTGCTGCTTCTGCTGCCTTCTGGGAACTGTCTCCCCTCTGCCCCAGGGAGGCTGACTGCCTGGGCAGTGCTGCTGGAAGGCATTCCTCAGTACTGTAGCATGAGCCTGTTTCCCCTCCTAAATTATGAGCACCTCGGAGTTGCTAGGAGGGTGAAGGGCCTCCGTGTGTGGGCCTCTGGCATCATACCCAGCACACGATAGAGCCTGGCAGCTTTCAGCAACCATCCCACATATCACCTGGGTGCTTGGCAGGCACAGACTCTGGACCCTGGGCCTGAGAGCGTCCGCTAGTCAGCCTGCAGCGAGGCCAGGTTCTCACGCTCCACCGGGAGTGTGAGGTACTCCCACCGTGCACTGTTCTACCCATCCCCAAAGGACATGGGCCCCAAAGAGGGCTCTGCCTGCTCTTCCTGAGCTGCTGGCCCCAAAGGCGCACAACGCGCCGCTGCCTCCCTCTGCTGTCTCGGGCTCTGCAGCCATCTCTGTGCACCTGCCGTGCCCCAGGCCTGAGCTGCTGGCTGGGATGCAGCCGGGAGAGGACACAGATCTCGGCTGTCCCGTCCTGGAGGCCACATTCCCGGGGCTGACAGGAATGGACAAAGTAAGGTTGCAGAGTGCCAGCTGTGATGACAGAGACAGACGAGTGATGTACCAGCCAGCCCAGGAGCTCCAGCAGCCCCTGGAAGCTGGAAGACGCAGGAGGGAGCCCAGGAGCTCCAGCAGCCCCGGAAGCTGGAGGAGGCAGGAGGGAGCCTCCCTGAGCCTCTGGAGGAAGCCCAGCCCTGCATTTCTAAATTCTGGCCTCCAGAATCAGGACAGAACCCATTTCTGTTGCTTTAAACCACCCACTTGTGGCCCTGTGTGATGCCCACAGGGCAGGTAGATGCAGAGGACGCAGGTGAGATGGGAGGGTGGGTGGGAGCACAGGGGGCTCCAGCCCCTGCTCATCCTTTCAGGGCCCCTCTGGCTGCTGTCAGAGCATGGACACAGGGTGGGCAGGGCTGACCTGGCTGCCAGGTGACCCTGGAGGCCACCTGCTGGTTCTGGGGTGGCCAGGCCCAGCGGAGGGGAAGCCAGCTGGGCAAAGGGCTGGGGAGCTGGGCAAGGGTAGGCCCTGTTTTCCTGCCCGGGCTGTGCCACACGGCTGTGCTCTGTAATTTGGGGCCGGGGCGAGTATGCCCCGCTTCAGGTGGGGGTGCACCTGGTAATTACGGTCTGGGGGCCAGCTCCCAGAGTCCAAGTCCCTTGTCCTACCTCCACCCACGCGTGAGGCCTGCAGGTCACCCTGTGGCCCCTCAGAGTGTCACTCCGTTCACCCTTCTCAAGCCCCTCAGCGTATCACATGTAAAATAACAATAATAATAATTAAGCAAAAATTCAAGTAATTCACTGTAGGTAAAAAAATAAATGAACTAAGCCCCTCCAGAGGTTGTGCTGTGGGCTCTGCTGGGGCCCAAAAGCTGACCAGAAGATGTGACAAGTCACAGTTTCCAGGAGTGTGGGGGCAGCCTGAGAGCTCTGGGGCCTGGAGGATGGGAGGGGCTTTCCTGGTGTGGGAAGACCAGGTGCAAGGGGGGAAGATGGGGGACAAGGTTTGGGTGAGGGTCCTGGAGGCTCTGGTTGCCCCCTGCTGGCCCGCCAGGCCCCCCATATCCAGTGTCAGCAAGAAATTCCAGGCGACAGTAGTCTCAGAGGGACGCTGTGAGGTGGTGGCACTCTGAGCCCAGCCCCAGAATCCGATATCTTCAAAGCCATCATGGCCCTCGTCCTGCCCCAGCCCTGGACAGCCAGGCCCTAGGCGTGCACGTGTGCACATACACATGGCCCGGCTTTCCTCTGTGTGCTTTTGCATGTTGTTGGGAGGGGGGAAGATTTTAGAGATTGCACAGCCAGATGGGAAACCTGTGGAGGGGCCTGGGCAGCCGGGCAGGGGGTATGGGAGCCAGGCTGGGGCAGAGACCTGGTAACTTCACAAGGCTGAATGGGAGTTTTGTGGCCCAGCTTCTTTTGGAAATGCTGTGCAAAGCCTAGTGAATCCAGCGGACAGGTCAAGGTGACTCCTGGGTGAGCTGAGAGGGGGCCAGGGGTCAGGAGGCTGCTGGGCGGCCAGCAGGACAGGGGTACCTACTGAGCAGACCCCATGCCCACCTTCCCCATGGCCTTCATGAGGACTGGAGCCCCCTTTAAACCCAGGCAGCTGCTGACCACAGGCCTGCCTGGCCCTGGCCTGTGGGGGTAGGGAGTCCAGGCACTGGGCATCCTTATGACAGGGTCTGCTTGGCCCAGCGTCAACAAGGGGCAGAGGGCAGCGAGGCTGGTGCTGCATGTATCTGTGCCCTATTTATAACTTAGCCCTCATCTTCCTCCCCTAATTATTTTTGGCTTTCTCGGTGGCCTCCGGGTCTTCATGCTGACTTTATGAGCCAGATGGGGGCTCAGCTTCCAGGTGGCCCTAAGCAGCAGAATCGGGGGAGCTGGGGGTGGGGCGTGAGGGTGGCAGACTCAGCCAGTCAGGCCTAGGGGGCTCTGGGTGAGCCACTGCCCAGCTTCCAGGACCCAGCCCGCCTCTGCCCTTATATTTGCCACTCATCCCATGGTAGCATCCCTTCCTTGGACCATGGAGTCTGAACACTTTCCAATTTGATTCCCAGATATGAGGCGCCTGAGCTGTCAGCTGGGGACATGAGGATCCTATACACCCATTTGCCCATTTTAGCAATGAATCTGCTAGCACAGAAGCCACACCCTCTATAAGGTCATACCCTCTATAAGGCCACACCTTTTCTAAGGCTGCACCCTCCCTAAGGCCACACCCTCCCTAAGGCCACACCCTCCCTAAGGCCACACCCTCCCTAAGGCCACACCCTCTCTAAGGCCACACCCTCCCTAAGGCCACACCCTCCCTAAGGCCACACCCCTACTAAAGGTCCCATCCTCTCTAGAGGTCACACCTTAAGACCACACCCTCACTAAGTCCACACCCTCACTTAGGTCACACCCTCACTAGAGGCCACACCCTCACTAGGGCCACACCCTCTCTGGAGGTCACACCCTAAGGTCATACCCTCTCTAGAGGTCACACCCTCTCTAAGGCCACACCCTCACT
>CAUYLG010060175.1:0-61766 GCA_963573385.1 Cacajao melanocephalus | reverse complement strand
CTGCCCACATTGAGGACAGATCTTCCTGACTCAGTGTAGCAACTCACGCATCAGTCTCCTTGAAGCACTCTCACAGACAAACCCAGAGTACTGTTTTGCCAGTTCTGTAGGTATTGCTTTTCTTTTTCTTTTTTTTTTTTTGAGATGGAGTCTCACTCTGTTGCTCATGCTGGAGTGCAGTAGCGTGACCAGGGCTCACTGCAGCCTCGACCTCCCAGGCTCAGGCGATCCTCCCACCTCAGCCTCCCAAAAAGCTGGGACTACAGGCGTGTATCACGCCTAGCTAATTTTGTTGTTGGTTTTGTTTTGGTTTTTGGTAGAGACGGGGCTTTGCCATGTCACCCAGGCTGGTCTTGAACTCCTGAGCTCAAGTGATTTGCCCACCTCGGCCTCTGAAAGTGCCAGTATTACAGGCATGAGCCACCATGTCTTGCCTCAGCTTATTTATATTCTAAGGAGCCAGAGTTTAGAGCCCAAGACCCAAATTTTCTGCTGAGGGCAAGGCAGTTGTCACAAACTAGTACTGTTTAAAGGGGATTATGCTTGAGTTTATTGTGTGTAGAACTATAAGAAATAAGAAGTAAAAGACATTCCTCAACTAAAAGGGTGGGAAGCTGGAGGAGAATGTAGAGGACCTTTCAACCCCATCCTACACTTTGGGAAATAGAAGCTTAGGATGGTCAAGTAACTCAATGAAGATCATACAACCAGCTTACAACCAGAGCACAAACTAAAATTTGGAAGGTGATGTGATGGGGTTAGGAGCGAGGCCACCTGGCTTCAGTCTTGGACCTGTTGTTTACTTAGGATGGGACCATGGCAGGTGACTTCACTTCCTTGTGCCTCCACTTCCTTGTCTGCAGGGTGTACAGGGCCTCATAGAGGTGTGGTGAGGGTCAAGTATGTACTTGTGAAGTGGTTAGAGGGAGCTTGGTGTGTGGGAAGTGCTCACTAAGTGTCTATTCTTATTTTCTGACTGAAATGCAAGATCATCAGGTTTCTTTTTTACCATCAAAGATTAAGTGGCATTTGGTATAATGGTAATGTTGTGTGTTCGTAGTATTTTAATTTCTTGATAGTTTGGTGTTTGGAAGAGGTAGCAATTGAAGAATGTTAAATTAATTTGAATACCTTATTCCTTTAAAATACTAAGAATAACTAAGAGATTAATTTACCCTGTAAACTGATAGGTGCTATAGGTTTTATAATCTCTTTTGCACCCCTTAAGGAGCCTTTTTGGAAGTTATGTTTTTACTCGTTCCCCCATCCCTCCTCTATCAGACAGCCTATATATCATTTATATACCATACATCTTGGCTTTATACATAATAAGGGTAATTTTTTTTTTTTACCCCATAAGAATCACTTCGTGTCCCTTGTGGGCAGCAATGTCACCACCTTGGAGAATTCGTAGTTTAAGGTGAATCAGTACTTCTGTAATAGGATTTTTCTTCAGTTTTTAAGTGTAATATGAATGGAATAAAAGAAAAAAATGCTTTTTTGGTTTTTGGTTTTTTTTTTCAAGACAGAGTCTCGATCTGTCGCCCAGGCTAGAGTGCAGTGGCATGATCTCAGCTCACTGCAACCTCTGCCTCCTGAGTTCAAGCAATTCTCCTGCCTTAGGCTCCTGAGTAGCTGGGGTTACAGGTGCCTGCTACCATGCCTAGCTAATTTTTAGTAGAGATGGGGTTTCACCATGTTGGCCAGGCTAGTCTGCAAACTCCTGACCTCATGTTCTACCCGCCTCAGCCTCCCAAAGTGGTGGTATTACAGGTGTGAGCCACCGTGCTCAGCCTAAACAACTTTATATAAAAAAGATTAATGGTAAGACCATTTTTTTCAGCTGTACTAAGTCTTGATTTTTTCAGCCTGGTGTTTTACATTTGTGTTCAATAAATATTTGAATAAATGAAGAAATGGGAGAATATTACATTTTTCTAATATGCCTTTTGGTGAATTTGGTTCTTTTATTTCTTTAGGTGGCCGTCAGACCCAAGAGCAACGAACTCAGAGAAATGTAATAAATGTACCTGGAGAAAAACGCACTGAAAATGGGGTAAGTGATAATGAATGAAATTGAATTTTAAAAATTGAAGGCTAGGTGAAGGGGGTTACATCTACAATCTCAGCACTTTGTGAGGTCAAGGTGGGAGGATTACTTGAGCCCAGGAGTTCAAGACCAGCCTGAACAAGATGGTGAGACTATATAAAAAATTAGATGAGGCCAGGCGCTGTGGCTGATACCTGTAATTCCAACACTTTGGGAGGCTGAGGCTGGCTGATCACTAGGTCAAGAGTTCGAGAATAGCCTGGCCAATATGGTGAAACCACATCTCTACAAAACATACAAGAATTAGCCAGGTGTGGTGGCGTGTGCCTGTAGTCCCAGCTACTCCGGAGGCTGAGGCAGGAGAATCACTTGAATCCAGGAGGCAGAGGTTGCAGTGAGCCAAGATTGTACCATTGCACTCCAGCCTGGGCAACAAGAATGAAACTCTGTCTCCAAAAAAAAAAAATTAGTCAGTTGTGGCCAGGTATGGTGGCTCACAGCTGTAATCCCAGCACTTTGGGAGGCTGAGGCGGGCAGATCACCTGAGGTCAGGAGTTCAAGATCAGTCTGGCCAACATGGTGAAATCTCTTCTCTACTAAAATATAAATATCAGCTGGGTATGGTAGCAGTTGCCTGTAATCCCAGCTACTTGGGAGGCTGAGGCAGGAGAATCGCTTGAACCCGGGAGATGGAAGTTGCAGTGAGCCGAGATTACACCATTGCACTCCTCCAGCCAGGGCAATGAGCGAAACTCTTGTCTCCAAAAACAAAAAAAAAACAAAAAAATTAGATGTGGTGGCATGTACCTGTAGTCCCACCTACTCAGGATGCTGAGGCAGGATGATCACTTGAACCCTGGAGTTTAAGGTTGCAGTAAGCCATTATTGTACCACTGCACTTCAGCCTTGTCAACAGAGGAAGACCCTGTTCTTTAAAAAAAGAAAAAAAAAGCTTTTTACTGGTTCTAATGAGTTTGGGTTATAACTTATTTTTAAATAATTATTTTTGGGGTAGATACTGTCATTTCTATTGAATATTTCAAAATATTATATGAAGTTGTAAAGCAGCAGTCACTGAGTGGTGTTACCTGTTCACATGAAGGTCCATGAACCAGATCAGGTCTCCTTTGGAGCAGCCCTCCACCTGCCCTTCATGTGCTGTTGCCATGTCCTCTCCTGGAGCAGGCAGTGGGTGCCTGTCTGCATGTAACCACAGTATCTCTGTGGTGGCAGATAGACAGACCGTGGGCTTAGACCGTAGACTAAGAGTGGAGCAGACTGACTTGCTTTGCATCTTCAATGTTGGTTCTGGATCCTCTCTCAGGTTTTGACAGACACAGTGGATGGTGGGCTGCAGTATCTTCCTCCATCATTGTGGGATAGACTTGGAGAATAGACAGAATGCTGATCATAGGTGAGGGGAGCTGTGGAGGAGCTCTTTGTAAGAAATGTTGGTGTTGGCTGGGCCTGGTGGCTCACACCTTTGGGAGGCTGAGGTGGGTGCATCACCTGAGGTCAGGAGCTTGAGACCAGCCTGACCGATATGGTGAAACCCTATCTCTACTGAAAATACAAAAATTAACCAGGCGTGGTGGCATGTGCCTGTAGTCTCAGCTACTCGGGAGGCTGAGATAGGAGAATCGCATGAACCCGGGAGGTGAAGGTTGCAGTGAGCCGAGATTGCACCACTGCACTCCAGCCTGGGCAAGAGAGTGAAACTCCATCTCAAAAAAAAAAAAAAAGAAAAAAAAGAAAAAAAAGAAATATTGGTATGTGTTGAAAGAGTGAGCCAATAGGGACATTTTTAATGTTTTTTTTTTTCTGAAAAATTTAAAGATATTTTTAACAAGTAATTTTAAGACTAGAGATTGAGTTTCTTTTTCTGGCTGTAACACTAAGTAGGCATCTAAGCTTAGGCAAGTTACTTCCTCACACAGGGCTGGGCGCAGTGAAACACGGACCAAGTGCACGACGTCTAGAGTGTGACTGGTCCCTGCTCAGCCCACTGGCCTCAGAACTTTCTAATGAGCTGAATTTGAGCAAGTTACTTCACCTCTCTGCTTCCCAACTTATTATTGACTTGCTGGTTCTTTTATTGGCTATATTTGTGACTCTACGTGATATACTTAAATCTCTGTTTATTTGTACTATCAAATTTAAACAGATCACTGGACCTCGCTCTTTGTAAAATGAGAATATTAGGCCCCCTGCCTTCTTCCCTTCCTACCTTCCTTTCAGCTCTTGCAGGTGTACCAGACTTTTACGTTGTAAAGGTTGACAATATTTGCATATTGTTATCTAACTATAAGCCTTTTGTGCTTTGTCTGTAGATTGGTTGTAAAGTTGAAAACCATTTAGTAGTTTTATTATTTTAGATTTTGCAGGTATTTTCCACTGCAGAGCCATGTAGCATACTAGATTATATTTTCTTCTCTTTGGTTTCAATATCATAATTCTTCTGCCACTCAGGGAGAAATACTTCTGTTGTCAAGATTATAGATTCTCCTTCCTTATACTCTAATTTATAAAAATCATTTCACAAATCCTCTTAACATTCCTGTCTTCTGTCATTGGAGTGGTTATTTGTCCACTGCAAATCAAGAGCCTCTACAGAGTTCTTCCAGGCAGATCTGCTTCAGGATGTCTTAAGAAATAAATAGAGGTACACACTCCACTCGTAGAAATTTTCATTCAGTAAATTTGGAGTGGGGACTAGAAAACTCCCCAGGTGACTATGTATCCATGCCAAGCTTGGGCACATCCAGGTTGCAGGCACAGACTTTAGCAAGCATTTATAGCTTATTTGGCTGACAGAATGTTGAAGATCTTTTTGAGTTCTAAGATTTACCATGGGACAGGGTCAGTGGCTTATGCCTATAATCCCAGCACTTTGGGAGGCCAAGGCAGGCAGGTCACCTGAGGTCAGGAGTTACAGACCAACCTGGCCAATATGGTAAAACCCTGTTTCTACTAAGGATGTAAAAATTAGCCAGGCATGCTGGCAGGCACCTGTAATCCCAGCTACTCAGGAGGCTGAGACAGGAGAATCACTTGAACCCAGGAGGTGGAGGTTGCAGTGAGCCAAGATTGTGCCACTGCACTCCAGCCTGGGTGACAGGGTGAGACTCTGTCTCCCCCCAAAAAAGATTAACCATTGCTTGAACTTCAGGGAAGATTAAAGAGATACGTTGAGTAGGCCATGTGTTGAAGTGAGATGTGTTATATGTAATATAATATATGGAAGGACTCGAAAGCATTCCAAAGGTATGATAAATTGGGTAGACCAGTTTTGATGTCATGAAATCTCTCCCTTGATGAAGCTGTTTCTTGTTAACTTGGAGATAATGTGTATATTTCAAGATCAACAAAATTGAAACCAAAGTTAAAAATGTGTTTGTATCCTTTATGTGGCTTGTAATTAGAGGAAGGTATGAGAGCTCCTCTAGAGGAATAACTTTGTATTGGAAGCATCACATCAAAGCTGTTACTGTATTTTATGGCTTACACATCCACCTTTTAAGCTTAATAATAGGTTACCTTGTAAAGCACTTTATTGTCTACCGAACACTTTTACATGCATTTTAAGATATGAGAAGCATCTTTCCCCAAAATGTTTCTGTGTGTACCTTGGTTATAGAACAGTGGCATGCTAAGCCTTCTAACTTGTGGGCTGAGACATCTAAGGACAGATTAAGGAGAGCTGTGAGGAAAGGAGGGAGTGTGGGTTGGAAGAAAAGGGCAGGATGCTGAATTGGTGTGATTCATGCCCATCAGCAGCTGCTGAACTAAGAAGCCAGGGAAGTTCTGCTCTCTGAAAATTGCAGGCCAGCAACTCAGGTTAATTCATGTGCTGGTCTGTCATTACGCTGTAAAGACAAATTGATTTGTTCTCATTGTATATGCCTGTGTTGAAGCCTCCAAGACTTCTCCAGGTTCTGTTTTCTAGGACAACTCAGGACTGAGCGTAGGGTTTTCCTGATGGCTGTGATTTGCTACAATGAAAGAATCAGAGCCAAATCAGCAAAGAGGAAAGGCACATTCCACTTAGGTATCCTGGAAGCACTTTTTCCTGTCTTCTCAGCCAAGCAGGTTTAAAATCTGAGTCAGTTTTTGCTTTATTTGTATCCAGTAAGTTGCCAATGCCAATTGATCCTACCTCTTATGTTTTCTTCTAGGAGCTTTATAGTTTTAGCTATTACATTTAGTTATATGATCAATTTTGAGTTAATTTTTGTATATAGTGTGAAGTAAAGGATTCAAATTCATTAAATGTCCAGTTATTTCAGCACCATTTGGTGAAAAGACTATTCTTTCTCCCACTGAATTGCCTGGCACCTTTGTCAGATCAACTGACCATAAATGTGAGTTTTATTTCCAGAAGCATTCATTACTAGTTAGTCACCCAGGCACCCTGTTTTCCATATGGTGCAGGACTCAACTGTGCCTATCATCTCCCAGGCCAGATAACATTTCAACTGTCTAGAGAAAAACTGTTAGACTTCTACCAAGGTAGGGGAGACACAGGAGAGATCTAGGGATTTAACTGCCTCTTAGATATCATTCACTCAGTCTGCCTTACTTTCAGTCTCTACCTTTTATTCCCCTTTCCAGAGGTACATGGTGTTGCCAGTTCCTGAAACTTAAAAGATTCTGTGCTGTAACTAGAGTGTTTATCCACTTTTACCCCTTCTGAGTTGATATTTGTCTCAGATGTACCAGGTCAGTTATTTCTCATCTGTTCTTCTGCCAGCTTCCAAACATTTGTGTTGTGTCCATTCCTGTCAGTCCTGTTAAAACTACCTTTTGTGGTTTTATATTATTTGATGTCAAAAATCCCTTTACCATCCATTAACGGAGTTTTGGGATTTAATGAAATTAGGATTAATCCTCCATCGTGAGTAGAACCAGGTGTGGATTTCCTTTTTTTTTTTTTTTTTTTTTGAGATGAGGTCTTGCTCTGTCAACCAGGCTGGAGTGCAGTGGCAGGATCTTAGCTTACTGCAACCTCTGCCTCCCGGGTTCAGGCGATTCTCCTGTCTCAGCCTCCTAAGTAGCTGGGATTACAGGCACCCTCCACCATGCCTGGCTAATTTCTGTGTTTTTAGTAGAGATGGGGTTTCACAGTGTTGGCCAGGCTAGTCTGGAACTCTTGACCTCAGGTGATCCACCTGCCTTGGCCTCTCAAAGTGCTGGCATTACAGGCATAAGCCACTGTGCCTGGCCAGATTTCTTTTAATTTCCCTATTGGGCTTTGTTGAATTTACTGATTCTGAGGATTGGCATCTGTCAACAATTCTGGAACATTCTCTACTATTAATCTCTCCAGGTATTTTCTCTTCTGCATTCTTTCTGTTTTCTTCTTTTGGGACTCTTATTAGACCTTCATCTTTCATTTTATTCTCCTTGTCTCTGTCTCTCTTTTTTTAAAATTATTATTATTCTATTCTTAGGTCATGAATATATGAGATCTCCTTGTCTCTTAATTTCTTTTTTATTTACTCTCTTTTTTGGTCTCTTTGTACTGTATTCCAGATACTGTCCTAAGATATATCTTTCAGTTAGTGAATTCTGTCTTCAGCTGTGTCTGTTTGTCTATTTAGTACATATAAGGTACCTTTTAATATTATTATTTTGAAAGATATGACGTAGTCTAGGAAAAATACTAGCAAATTATGTACCTGATGAAGGATTCAGATGCAGAATATATAAAGAACTTCCAAAGCTTGATAATAAGAAAACAAACAACTCAATTAAAAAAAAAAATAGGCCGAGCTTGGTGGCTCATGCCTGTAATCCCAGCACTTTGGGAGGCTGAGGCAGGTGGATCACTTGAGGTCAGGAATTTGAGAACAGCCTGGCCAACATGGCGAAACCCTGTCCCTACTAAAAATACAAAAATTAGCTGGGCATAGTGGTGCACACCTGTAATCCCAACTACTCAGGAGGCTGAGGAAGGAGAATCACTTGAACTCAGGAGGTGGAGGGTGCAGTGAGCTGAGATCACACCATTGCACTCTAGCCTAGGCAACAGAGTGAGACTCTGTCTCAAAAATAAAATAAAGAGAAATAGGCAAAAAATTGAACAGGCACTTCCCCAGATAAGATATATGAATGTCAGGTAAGCACATGGAAAGGTGTTCACCATCATTAGTCTTTAGGAAAATACAAATGAAAACCACCATGAAGCATTACACATCTATTAGAATGTCTAATGTTAAAAAAGGCTGATTATAGCAAGGGTTGGTGAGGAAGGGAGAAAGTGGAACTCTTTTTTGTTTGTTTATTGAGACAGAGTCTCGCTCTGTCACCAGGCTGGAGTGCAGTGGCACAATCTCAGCTCACTACAACCTCCGCCTCCTGGGTTCAAGTGATTTCCCCACCTCAGCCTCCCGAGTAGCTAGGACTACAAGCACCTGCCACCACACCTGGCTAATTTTTTGGATTTTAGAGAGACAGGGTTTCACCATGTTGGCCAGGATGGTCTCAACCTCATGACCTCGTCATCAGCCCATCTCAACCTCCTAAAGTGCTGGGATTACAGGCATGAGCCACTGCACCTGCCTGAGAAATTGGAACTCTTATCCACTGCTGATGGGAATGTAAAATAGCATAATCTGGAAAATAATTTGGTAGTTTCTTTGAATCTTAAACATAAATCTACTGTATGGCCCAACAACTCTACTCTTAAATATTTACCTTAGAGAAATGAAACCAAATGTCTGTGCAGACTTGTATATGGATGCCCGTAGCAGTTTGATTTGGCTTGAAGCCAAAATCTAGAAACAACTCAAATGTTCGTTAACGGGTAAATGCACAAATAGACTGTGGGATATCCTCACAGTGGAATATTACTGAACAGTCAAAAGAAATGAACTACTAATACATGCTGCAGCATGAATGAATCTCAAAATAATTGTGCTGAAAGAAGCCAGCCAAAGGAGTACATACTGAGTACTGTGTGACTTCATTCATATACAATTCTAGAAAACACAAACTAATTTCTAGCAACAGAGAAGGTCAGTGTTTGTGGACATGAGAGCTCGGAGTAGGGGGCAAGGAGATAAGAGGAAGGGATTACAAAAGGGCATAAGGAAATTTTGGGAGATGATGGATTTATTTTCTTACTTTTGATGATTTTATAGTTTATACATTTGTCAAAACATCAAATTATATATTTTAGATATGTGCAGTTTATTATATGTCAATTATACCTCAGTAAAGCTATTGTAAAATTTATTAAAATTTTCAGTTCTAGAAGTTTTAGTTCTTAAATCTTGGTTGCTCTTTGTTTATATGTTAGACACACTAAACATACTTTATATTCGGCAGCTAATAATTTCTCTATCTGAATCTTACTTCTGCTGACTGTTGAGTCATGGCTCCTTGATTGTTGTGTGTTTTGATTTTTGACAATGAGCTGCCCATTTTCCTTGGAACTTTACCTCCGGGCGTTTTCTGAGTCCTGGTTAAAGGCAGCATTTTTCTGAAAGGTTTGCATTTGCTTTGTCGGTAACTGGGTACAAGCTAGGCTCAGTTTCTACTATCCTTTGTGGATCATGAAGCTTGCATGAGAGCTCTCCAGTGGTTACAGATTGTTAGGGGGTCATCTCTCCTTCCACTCAGTGATAGGGGGAAAGGCAAGTTTCCCTACTGCCCACTTATGGGTGGGGGGGGTGCATTTCATACCTACCCTCACATTGAGGTTGTAGGTCTTTGGATCCTG
The DNA here is from genome assembly GCA_963573385.1 of Cacajao melanocephalus. NCBI lineage: Eukaryota > Metazoa > Chordata > Mammalia > Primates > Pitheciidae > Cacajao > Cacajao melanocephalus. Next base: position 51,993 of record CAUYLG010060175.1, on the reverse strand, counting down.
GACATTTGTGGGCACCTCCTGTTGGACCCTCCACACTGGAACGAACCTAAGTCTTTATCTCCTAATGCCAGACTTCGGCAGCTGCCAGGGAGCAAGTATGCAGGTGCGCAAAAACCTTCAGGGTGTTACTATTGCCCAAGGTTTCTCCTTTCTCTTTATTTTTGGTTCCTGTAGCTTCCTTACCGTTGTGCCAGCTTGGTGATGCTTTTAAAAACATGTTTTGTGTTTTATCTTGCCTTTTAGATGTTGTTACCAAGAGTGTGGTACAGGGTGTCCTGTAGGCCATGCTGTTGGAAGCAGAGCACTCCAGCGTGTTCTGCTCGTAGTTCTCATGTGGCATGGAATGCATTGGAATGCATTTTCTTTTGTTATCTGTGCACTTTGATAGCCCATTTTCCTGCCAGTCTCTTTCTAGCCCTAATTATTCCTAGCATCTTGCCTTGGGTATAAATGTGTATTGTACTGAATTGAATTAATATGGATGAATTTTTTTTTTTTTAAGACAAGGTCTTGCTCTGTCATCCAGGCTAGAGTGCAGTGGCATGATCTCAGCCCACTGCAGCCTCTGCCTCCTGGGTTCAAGCAGTTCTCCTGCCTCAGCCTCCTGAGTAGCTGGAACTACAGGCATGCACCACCACCCCTGGCTAATTTTTGTATTTTTAGTAGAAACAGGGTTTCACTATGTTGGCCGGGCTGGTCTCAAACTCCTGAGCTCAAGTGATCCTCCTGCCTCAGCCTCCCAGAGTTCTGGTATTACAGGCATGAGCCACCACCCGGCTTTTCTGTGACTAAGTCTTATGATTAAAATTCATTCACGTCAGGCCAGGTGTGGTGGCTCACGCCTGTAATCTCAGCACTTTGAGAGGCCGAGGTGGGTGGATCACTTGACGTCAGGAGTTCGAGACCAGTCTGGACAAAAGAGTATGTTTAAAAACAAAAAAGTTTCTATTTAAAAACAAAAAAGTTATTCACATTCATAGACTAAAATAGCATGTTGTAGTATTATTGCAGGGGGTAGGGAGCTAGTATGCATTTTAAGTATCTAATGGGCTCTTACTAATTTGTGAGACTTAGTAATTGTTGGAATATGAAATATTCTGGTTCAGAATATAATGAGATGTTAAAGAGGCTTGCTTTTATTGAACATTTTATATTTTTGCCGCCTTCGTGACTGGGAATACTGAACGTATAATTTATGTGATAAAAATAAGCATCCATGTTTATGAGGTATCTTGGTATCATTATCACCTATTATTTGTTTGCTAAGTGGACAAGGACAAGTAAAACCTACTCTTCAAACCTGAAAATCTATAACCTTGAAAAGATGGGAATAAAGAGGAATGATTTCATATTGATGAATATTATGTGAGCATAGTAGGTTTTATTCTAATTATTTTGCCAGAGTTTTGCATTAGGGATGTTTGTCATTTTTGAAATGACACTTTACTTGAGAAACCACTTATACTTTAAAATACTAGTTATAGGCTGGGTGTTGGGGCTCACGCCTATGATCCCAACACTTTGAGAGGCCAAGGCAAGAGAATCACTTGAGACTAGGAGTTTGAGACCACCCTGGGCAACATAGTGAGACGCTGTCTCTACAAAAAAAATTTTTTTTAATACGTTAGTGATGGCTGGGTGCTGTGGCTCACGCCTATAATCCCAGCACTTTGGGAGGCCAAGGTGGGTGTATCATAAGGTCAGGAGTTCGAGATCAGCCTGACCAACATGGTGAAACCACTTCTCCGCTACAAATAGAAAAATTAGCTGGGCGTGGTGGCAGGTACCTATAATCCTAGCTACTCAGGAGGCAAGAGAATTGCTGGAACACAGGAGGCGGAGGTTGCAGTGAGCTGAGATCATGCCATTACACTCCAACCTGGACTCTGTCTCAGATAAATAAATAAACAAAAAACAAAACATCAGTGTAGGCTGGGCAGATCACTTGAGGCCAGGAGTTTGAGACTAGCCTGGCCAACATGGTAAAGCCTTGTCTCTACTAAAAAAATACAAAAATTAGCCTGGCATGGTGGCACACTCCAATAATCCCAGCTACTCGGGAGGCTCAAGCAGGAGAATCACTTGAACCTGAGAGGCAGAGGTTGTATTGAGCTGAGATTGCACCACTGCACTCCAGCCTGGGCAACAGAGCCAGACTCTATCTCAAAAAAAAAAAAAAAAAAAGAAAGAAAACGAAATCGGTATAGTGTGGGAAGTAAAACAAAGAGAAATAAAAAAATTTTCTCTAAATTCTAGAAAGTTTTTATAGTCTTTTTTAAATCTTGTGATGATTAAATTATGAGATAAGATACTAGATATTTGGTCTAATTTTTTTTAATTTTTTTTTCTTTTTCAATGCAGTGTCCAGGAAATAATTTTTTAAATTCTTTTTTGTGAAATATATACACAGAAATATATGTACATATATAAAACCTGTACAATTTAAAGAGACAGTGCCAGGCATGGTGGCTCATGCCTGTAATCCCAGCACTTTGGGACGCCAAGGTGGGTGGATCACAAGGTCAGGAGTTCAAGACCAGTCTGACCAACATAGTGAAACCCCATCTCAACTAAAAATACAAAAAGTTAGCTGGGTGTCGTGGTCTGTGCCTGAAATCCCAGCTACTCGGGAGGCTGAGGCAAGAGAATTGCTTCAACCCGGGAGGTAGAGATTGCAGTGAGCTGAGATCGCGCCATTGTACTCCACCTGAGACGACAGAGTGAGACTCCGCCAGGGGCGGGGAGAAGAAAATACAATTTCAGGTATACGTGATATAAGCAGAAAAGGCATCCAGTTATCTATAAATTACCCTTTAGAATAAATTTCACGTCTTATTTATTTATTTTAAAGAGACAGAGTCTCAGTTGCACACGCTGGAGTGCAGTGGTGCAATTGTAGTTCACTGCAGCCTGGAAACCCTGGGCTCAAGCAGTCCTCTCACCTCAGCCACCAAAATAGGTGGGACTAGAGATGTGTGCCACCATGCCCAGCAGTTTTTTAAAATTTTTTGTAGAGATGGGGTCTCACATGTTGCCCGGGCTGGCCTTGAACTTTTGGCCTCAAGTGATCCTTCTGTTCCAAAGCCCTTTGGTGTCACTGGGCAGGTGATATTGTCAATTTTGTCACTTCTCATAATCTTCCAAAAATAAAGAGCTGCCTAGAGTTTCTCATTATTACATTTATCTTATTTTTTAAATTATTTTATTCTTGAATCAAGTAAGTTATATATTTTTCAAGGGGGGAAAAATTAATCCTTTCCCATTAGTTTGAACTATGTGAAATTGTTGATGTTTGATCATTTTTTGATCAGGAAATCACAAGGTAAAGAGATCGAGACCATCCTGGCTAACATGGTGAAACCACGTCTCTACTAAAAATACAAAAATTAGCTGGGTGTGGTGGTGTACGCCTGTAGTCCCAGCTACTCAGGAGGCTGAGGCAGGAGAATCGCCTGAACCTGGTGGGGCAGAGCTTGCAGTGAGCCAAGATCACGACACAGCACTCCAGCCTGGTGACAGAGTGAGACTCTGTCTCGAAAAAAAAAAAAAAAAGACCAGCATTTTCATATGATTTAGATTATTAAGACGTCTTCATGGTGTCTGGTAGAGTGTTTACTTTTTGACATAATAAATGGCTGTTGATTAGGATCACTCCTGTGTGATGGAAAGAGCGCCTGCTTGCTATCAGGAGGTCGGCTAGGATCCTGGCACTGCTACTGACCTAACACATAAGCTTGAGAAAGCCAGTCAATGAGCTGCCCAGAGCCTTAGTTTTCTCACTTGTAAAATAAGCTTAAGAATTTTCCTGCTAGGGTTTTTGTAAGCATCCTCTAAGGTAACTATAAAGTGAGGTATATGTAAATGTCTGATATGCAGCAGGCATTCATTACATGTTAATTGTTGAATCTCTAGAATAAACTCAAGAATTCATTAAAAAAATAGTGAGTTTTAGGCTGGGCGCAGTGGCTCTCGCCTGTAATCCGAGCACTTTGAGAGGCTGAGGTGGGCAGATCACCTGAGGTCTGGAGTTCAAGACCAGCCTGGTCAACATGGTGAAACCCCATCTCTACTAAATATACAAAAATTAGCCGTGCATGGTGGCGGTGCCTATAATCTCAGCTACTTGGGAGGCTGAGGCAGGAGAATCGCTTGAACCCAGGATGGGGAGGTTGCAGTGAGCCGAGATCACGCCATTGTTCTCCAGCCTGGGCGACAGAGTGAAACTCTGTCTCAGAAAAACAAAAACAAAAAAACAACAACATACTGAGTTCTTCCCATCTCTGAAAGTGAGTAAACATCTTGAATATCGAAACAGTGGTATGAGAGAATCCTTAGAGAATCAGGAAGAACTTCAGGAAGTAGATGGCATTGCCCCGTAGGTCTTAAGTGATAGGTAGAGTTTAGGAAGCAGGGGAAAGGGCACTATGGCAGCAGGAAGAGCGTGAGTGAGATACGCACACGGGAAGGTGTTTGTTCTAGAACGGAGAGGCAACCACAGATGTGGGAGATCATGAAGAGCAGTCGAGCAGCAGCTTTTATTTAGGGCAAGGATGGCTCATGTCAAAGATCTTGCTGCTGAGACTTCTGGAAAAATGCTAAAGCCATTCATAGAAATAGGGAACTTAGGGAGGGAGCCAGGCTTGGGTGGAGAGAGAGGACTTTGATGGAGAAAGGCCAGAGGTGGATGTTTTGGCAAGATGTGTTCTCATATAAACTAAGTGCAAAAAGGAATGATAATGAAACTATTGAACTATTTCATGTCATCTCACTGAAGCTTGAAAGCTTAGGGAAATTTTTATTCCAAACAATATATATATTTTTTGATTCTGGTTTCAATTTATTTCAAATATCTGAATACATTGACCAGTATATGATTTTAAAAAGTCAGGTACATAGGAAGTAAGACATCATGAACAAAAAGTGACAAACACCTCAGATACTGTTATGACCTGACACAGGCTATAAAACAGCTGCGTTCACTTAAAGAAATGACGTTTTGATGGTATGTTCAAGAGAATAGGAAAATATTTTTAAATGGCACTGCAGACTGAAAAAAGAACCAAATAGAACTTTCACAAATTAAAAAAAAACCCTCAAATTAAAAGCTCAAAAGAAGGGTTTAACACATATAGACAAACCTGGATTTACAAAGCGTAACAGAAATTGAGAAAACGCGTTTTGAAACTTTCATATCGACTTAACAGGGTGATCTTATGTCTTCTGACTGTAATAATAAAAACAGTGTGCTGTATTTGGTGCTTCACTTCTATAATAATTTATTTCTGTTGTACTTAATTTTATGATAAAGGACTCATATCCGGGATAACATACTATTAACAATTCAACAAGAAGAAGACAACCAACTTAAAAATAGACAAAAGACACAAACAGACATCTCGTCAAAGAAGACAGACGAACGGCCGGCAGGGATATGAAAAGATGCTTAACATTTCCAGTCACTGGGGAAATGCAAATTGAAGCCGCAGTGAGACACCACTACACGCCCACGGGCATTAAGCCATCCTCAAAATGACAGTAATAAAATTGTCAAGAATGTGGACACACCAGAACCCTCATACATTGCTGGTGGGAATGTAAAATAGTGCAACCACTTTGGAAAAGTTTGGCAGTTTCTTAAAAAGCTAAACAGAAACTTACACCATACAAGTCAGGAATTCCACTCCTACGTATCTACTCAAAAGAAATGAAATATATGCTCACACAGAGTTCTATGCAAATGTTCACAGCAGCACTGTTATTCATACTAGGTAAGAAATAGCCCAAATGTCCATTAACTGGTGAACAGATAAACAAAATGTGGTATATCCATCAGACTGAGTATGATTCAGCATTAAAAAGAAACAAAAGCCAGGCGTGGTGGCACATGCCTGTAATCCTGGCACTTTGGGAGGCCGAAGTGGGTGGATTATGAGGTCAAGAAATTGAGACCATCCTGGCCAACATGGTGAAAATCCGTCTCTACTAAAAATACAAAAATTAGCTGGGTGTGGTGGGGCATGCCTGTTGTCCCAGCTACTCGGGAGGCTGAGGCTGAGGCAGGAGAATCACTTGAACCCAAGAGACGGAGGTTGCAGTGAGCAGAGATTGCACCACTGCATTTCAGCCTGGCGACAGAGCGAGACTCCATCTCAAAAAAAAAAAAAAAAGAAACAAACTGCCTAACACAGATGAACCTCAAAAACATACCAGATTTAAAAGACCACATGTTGTCTGATTTGACTGAGGTGAAATGCCCGGAAGAAAGTAAGTCTAGAGACAGAAAGCAGATCAGTGGGTGCCTGCAGCTGGACTGGGTGCGGAAATTCATGGTGAATGGGCACAGGGTAACTTTTGGAGGATGATGGAAATATTCTAAAACAGAATTGTGGTGGTGGTTGCACAGCACTATATATTTGCTAAAGTAATTAAATGTTCCAGTTACAATGAGTGAATTTTAGGATATGTAAATTATGCCTCAATTAACTCTAAAAAAGAAAAATCTATGATTTGAAAAGTTAGAAAAAATAAGAAAATCTAGGGATAGGGCTGGAAGTGATACTCAGAATGAATACATGGCTTTAAATTATTATTAAAAAGCAAACTAAGTGAACTCTGTATTCAACTTAATAAATGAGGAAAAGGTTAAAATAAAAGACATAGGATGATTAAAGGTAAAAGTGGAGATGAATAATACTGAATACAAACAGAACAGTCAAAAGAATACATGAACTTATAAGGAGACATAACCATCACAGATGGGGAAGAGATTAAAAGGTCCGTTAAACAGTTACTATGTACTACTTCAGAGATCCCACTTTCTTTTTTTTGTTTGTTTGTTTTGAGATGGAGTCTCACTCTGTCACCAGGCTGGAGTGCACTGGCGCGATCTCGGCTCACTGCAACCTCTGCTTCCCAGCTTCAAGCAGTTCTCCTGCCTCAGCCTCCCTAGTGGCTGGGACTACATGTGTGAGCCACCACACCCGGCTAGTTTTTGTATTTTTAGTAGAGACAGGCTTTTTCACCATGTTGGCCAGGATGGTAACAGACCCCACTTTCGAAAAATGGACCCACTACGGAAAGAAGCTACAGATGTTTCATAGTGAAAAGCAACAGGCCCAGTGAGTTCCAAGTCAACCTTTGAACCCTGTTTCACAAACACATTCCACATTTCGTTGTTTCTGAAATCCGGGTCCATCTCCTCATCCCTGTCGTGAGGTGGCAGTGTGAGAGAGCTGCGGGAAAAGCTTCTGCAGACCACCCCAGGAACCAGGGCAAAGTGCTGGTGACAGCGAATCTTTTTAAGGATGGTAGTTTTTGAAGTTCTCTATTATCGCTGGCGATAAGCTTTGGAGAATTTTGCAGTTTGTCTTTCTTAACTGTGGGCTGAGAGACTGGTACTTTCAGCAGATACTATAGATGGGACAGCAACAAGGCTGTTTTTCCTGATGGGAATTTGCTCTGTTTCTACTGTCTTGTCCTTTTGAAGATTTTCCAGTCTTCCCTGCTTTTGGTGATTCTTTCTCCTCATTTTTATTCAGCATGGCAGAAGCGGGCCGCCACCCTCTGCTGCCTGGCACTGCAGCAGCAGCACCCCCGCCCCAGCCTTTGCCCCTCCACTTCCCCTCTTCCAGGTTCCCAGGGACTGCAGCAGCCTCTGTGGCACAGCCTCTGGGAGCCTGGAAAATATTATTCCACATAATATAGTGACATTCTCATCTATTATAACCAAAATGAAGCAATTTGGCTGAATATTAAAATCAGCATATCAGGATTAGGGACATCTCAGGTAACCCATTTGCCAGTAGATGTTTAATTGCTGACCAAATCCACTAGTCTTTTCTATTTAACTGATTGCCAAGGCATGTATGTTAGGCATCAAAGGAAATAGCACCATTCAACTGCCGTTGTTTACACTGTAACTTAGCTCCTTTAAAGATATGCATGTTCTCTCTCTCCTCTGGGTTATGGTGACACTGTTTGGGGGGATTGCACTCTGACTGATGTATAATAAAAATACATTTATAGGGCAGGAAAGCATCTTCAGGGTAACAAAAGCTAAACAGGAGAGCACTTCAAAGCAGGTAGAGCCCGCACATGTGCACAACAAGCAGGCTTTGAAGATACTCCCCTGCCTCCGAGGCACTTGGCGTATGTATGCCAAGCAAAAGCAGAATATTTTCGTTTATCCAAGCATGACACACAATTCAAATCTGTACCAGAGTCTGTTCTCCGATGAGGAACAATTGGGTTGACTAAATTAGTATGTTTGTTTGCCTGAAATTGTAATGTCAAAATATCACTCCTTATAGAGCATTAGTCAGTATTTCTTTCTTTTTTTTGAGACAGAGTCTCTCTCTGTTGCCCAGGCTGGAGTGTGGTGGCACCGTCTCGGCTCGCTGCAACCTCTGCCTCCCGGCTTCAAGTGATTGTCGTGCCTCAGCCTCCCGAGTAACTGGAATTACAGGCGCCTGCCACCACGCCCAGCTAATTTTTTGTAGTTTTAGTAGAGACGGGATTTTCCTGTGTTGGCAGGCTGGTCTCGAATGCCTGACCTCATGATCCGCCTGCCTTGGCCTCCCAAAGTGCTGGGATTACAGGTGTGAGCCACCGAGCCCAGCCTATTTAGTTTTTCTAGATGAAAGATTAATTATACAGAAAAAAATTTTCTGAAAATGGCATCGTTTTTCAAGAACTGCAATAATGAGTCATTAACTGGACAGATACTGGATGAAGCATGTAATATAATGAATTCCTCTGTTCACAGGTAAAATTGCAGTCTTTACTACTTTTTGGCACATACTAGCAAATTATTTTTTCTTTTTTTGATATAGGGTCTTGCTCTGACGCCCAGGCTGCAGTGGTACAATCACAGCTCACTGCAATCTCAACCTCCCGGGCTCAAGCGATCCTCCCACCTCATCCTTCCGAGTAGCTGGGACTACAGGTGCATGCCACCATGCCTGGATAATTTTTAGAGTTTTTTAGAGATGGGGTTTCACACCATGTTGTCCAGGCTGGTCTCAAACTCATGAGCTGGGGATTACAGCCATGAGTTACCACACCTGGCCACATTTTAGCAAAATATTTCAATAGCACATTAAATAGAATGTAAGACTAGCCATCTTACTAATATTTGAAGAGACTAAAAATCTGCAAAAACATATCATTAGTGGCTTAGGATGAAAGATGTATATTTGTATTTCATAAATATATTGATTTGCTTTGATAAACTATTGTATATCTTTAACACCGGGATTATTGTACCACCAGCTTAAAAATTATATTTAAAACTACCTGAAGAGAAAAATTCATTTTATTGAAGCCATATTTCCAACTGACCGGTGATAAAACGCTCTCGGCCGGGTGAGGTGGCTCACACCTGTAATCCCAGCACTTTGAGAGGCGAAAGCGGGCGGATCACCTGAGGTCAGGAGCTCAAGACCAGCCTGGCCAAGGTGGTGAAACACCCTGTCTCTACTAAAAAAAAAAAAAAAATCCAGACATGGTGGTGGGCACCTGTAATCCAACTACTTGGGAGGCTGAGGCAGGAGAATTGCTTGAACCTGGGAGGCGGAGGTTGCAGTGAGCTGAGATCGTGCCATTGTACTCCAGCCTGGGGGACAATAGTGGAATTCCGTCTCCAAAAAAAAACCCTCTCAACTATAATGATCAAGTGAGTTGTAGTTGTTTGTCCGTCCTTCCTTCCTCCCTCCCTCCCTCTCTCCCTCCCTCTTTCTTTCCTTCCCTCCCTCCCTCCCTCCATCCCCTTCCTTCCTTCCTTTCCTCCCTCCATCCCTCTTTCTTTCCTTCTCTTCCTTCCCTCCCTTCCCTCCCTCCCTTTCTTTCCTTTCTTCTTCTCCTTCTCCTTCTCCTCCTCCTTCTTTCTTCTTTCTTCTTTCTTCTTCCTTCTTTCTTCTTCTTTCTTCTTCTTTTGACAGGGTCTCACTCAGTCACCCAGACGAGAGTGCAGTGGCGTGATCTCGGTTCACTGCAACCTCTGCCTCCCGGGTTCAAGCGATTCTCCTACCTCAGCCTCCTGAGTAGCTGATTACAGGAGCACACCACCACAACCAGCAAATTTTTTATTTTTAGTAGAGATGAGGTTTCACCATGTTGGCTAGGCTAATTGTTTCTTAGTATCTTTAAAATATAGTTCCAGCCAGGCACTGTGGCTCAGCCTGTACTCCCAGTACTCTGGGAGGGTGAGGCAGGCAGATCACTTGAGGTCAGGAGTTTGAGACCCGCCTACCCAACATAATGAAACCGTTTCTACTAAAAATACAAAAATTAGCCAGATATGGTGGCACTCACCTGTAATCCCAGCTACTCGGGAGGCTGAAACAAGAGAATCATTTGAACTCGGGAGGAGTAGGTTGCAGGGAGCTGAGATTGCGCCACTGCACTCCAGCCTGGGCAACAGAGCAAGACTCGGCCTCAAAAAAAATATATAGTTGCAATGACTTGTTTATCAAACATACGTTATTTTAGTAGCTTTCTGAGTCCTGACTCATACACATAATTATGCAGATGAGAGATTTAAATGGAAAGTAAGCCCCCTTTTTAGATCTAATTTTTGTTAAATCATGGGCTAGTTTACTTGTTAAGAATCTGATATTAGTACCTTTAGAGTTGCTAGTTTAATTATGGACATATTTATGCACTTTTATTACATATCAAATCAAAGTTCCACTTACGTAAAATCCTTTCTTTGCAAAGAGGTTAACATTTTATTTACTTATTTATTTGGAGACAATCTCTCTCTGTCACTCAGGCTAGAGTACAGTGGCACGATCTTGGCTCACTGAAATGTGCAGCCTCTGCGTTCTGCATTCCAGTGATTCATGTATCTCAGCCTCTTGAGTAGCTGGAACTACAGGCATGTGCCACTATGCATGGCTAATTTTTGTACCTTTAGTAGAGACAGGGTTGGGTTTCACCATGCTGGCCAAGCTGGCCTTGAACTCCTGACCTCGGGTGATCCACCAACCTCAGCCTCCCCAAGTGCTGGGATTAAGAGGGTAATTAAGTTTCACCTTTTGTGACAACATTAAGTACTAATAAGGAAGTGAATACAAAACACTGCACCTGGCCTATGGTATATTTCTAAAATTGTCCTGTTATTTCATTTTGTTAACTTATTTACCACAAGGCAGTTTTTGAAGTTTTGTATTTGAAGTGGACTAGTGTTAATACGCTTATTTATTTTTTTTAAAGTTGATGATCTTAAATATAGGACCATAAAAATTTTTTAAACTATGTTTTATTTTTATTATGGGTTTTATAAGATAATATTTTTACTTGGAATTTCGGCACAGTCAGGAATGATCATGTATAGAGGTTTAGCTTCTCATTTGTACTTGTTGTTTGGGAGTGGGAGATTTTAAGAGAAATCTTTTTATCTTCAATCCTGTAATTCCCATAACCAGGCTAGCTGGGTATGGTGCAATGAAATGTCCTGCTGCTTTTTATGCGCCTCTCAGAGTGGGTGCCAGCCCGAACAGTACACTTTTACAGGAGTGTATGGTGACATTCCACATCTTCACTGCTGCGCTGGAAAATGCTGTTGAATTTTTTTGGTGGTGATTTTTTGATAGGCAGAACCTCACTCTGTTGCCCAGGCTGGGGTGCAGTGGTGCAATCTTGGCTCACTGCAACCTCTGCCTCCTGGGTTTCAAGCGATTCTTCTGCCTCAGCCTCCCAAGTAGCTTGGACTACAGGTGTCTGCCACCACACCTAGCTAATTTTTTTTTTTTTTAGTAGAGACAGGGTTTTGCCTTGTTGGCCAGGTGGGACTCCAACTTCTGACCTCAGTTGATCCGCCGCCTCGACCTTCCAAAGTGCTGGGATTATAGGCATGCCAGAAATGCTGTTTTTATTTCACAGTGAATACAAGTATACAGAAAACCTGCTCTCTATTTCTGTTCCTCATGGTTGAATTGGATAAGGTAATTTAATTGCTTCCCATGTGAGATTCTCATCTCTTTCCTTGGAATAGAGGCTCATTGAAAGCAGAGAGACATTCTACTTTTCTGTTGCCTACGGTGTCTAGGATGACACCTGCATGTGGAAGGTAAATGGACTGTTGTGTTATTGTGATACTGAACATGATGGTACTCAGAGAATATGTGTTCTCCTGATACCTTCATGATGGCCCTGCTGTGTAGAAGAGGGCATTGCCTTGCCACTTGCTGTCACTGGGGTCTTGGGCACATGGCTGATCTTCTTCATTGATGAAGTCCCAGTATAGCACCTTTGTAGGCAGCCAAAGATTAGGGAACATGATCAGAAGGGAGGTGATAGGAGCCAGAGACAATTTGGGTGAGGGAAATGTTGAGAAACATCTGGAGAGAGAGTTAAATGGTAAGGATGAATGAATGAATTCCATATGAATGAATGAAAAGCAGTGTGGGCTTTGAGTTTGAAAAGATGCCATCCATGTTGGAGTCTGATGGGGACTGGGCGGGAAGATGAGGGAGTGTCGAGTCACCTGAGTCCACTCCAGAAAACACAGGTTACTGATGCTGTGACTGGGCACTGGGCCAGGACCTATTGCCGTCAAGACCAAGTCTTATGAAGTCTCTGGTACAAATCTTTTGTCAGGCAAATATTTTGTTGATGAAAGTTTTGTAAGCTAGCTAATAAAGTCTCTTATCATTTCCGCAAGTACATTTGTGGAAGTGTGGAGAAAGAAGGCAGTGATGTGATCACATAAGTGATCCTAAAAGCTTCTATTTCTCTTTGCCTGTGCTGGGGTCGAAGTGGGGGGCTAGTTAGACCTGAGGCAGGGTCAGCTGTGTTTATTGTGGAAAACGAGTGATGTTAGTTTGAGGCTGGAGAGTGATCTGGGTTCATCAGGAGCAGAAACACTGTTCCTGGAATCCAGAGTTCAGGTAGTGAACATCGGCATTAGAGGGTATCTGGATCCCCGAGCCACAAGTGGTGGTCCCTTCCAACGGGATCATTGGAGCAGGCTTAAGCCTGGTGGGTATTTTTTGGGGAGGGATCTCATATTTATAGGCACCTGCCTGGCTGTTACTGAGAGAACTTTATTGCTAATTTAACTTAGTTGTTGGAAGCGGCTTGTGTTCTGAGTGACTTGGAGCAGAACTCATCTGATAACTCTACCATAATTAGGGACCTTGAATTGCCTGAGGGAACACAGTTTAATTTCTTCTTATTAGATACAATCAATGAAGAAAAATAGGGAAGAATTAGATAATAGGTTTGAGTAAATTGAGTTCATATGAAAAATTTTAAATTGTAAATAGGGATTGGTTTACATGTAGTACAGTGATAGGCCTATTATTAAAAAATCAAACTTGCATTGGAGAGTTTTTGTTTTCTTTAAAACTGTGGAAAAAGGGCTTCTTTTTTCTAAATTTTCACATTGCACAATTACTAAAATGTAAATTGTTACATATTCATTGACTTACAGGTTTATGGTAGCTTATGTTTATATAACTCATTTAAAATACAATTAAATCACACAGCCATTTTCACTTTGAAATAATTCATGAGCTGTGCGTTATGGTTTATTACACTTTTCTATATGTAAGCTCTTCAGTACAGTTTAATTGCAGTGTAAGTTGATGTGTGGGATACAGTGACTGAATTGCCTGCGACAACACGGCATGTCTGAATTCTGTACTTAGAAAACACGTGTAACATAAGGCATGTATAAATGTATACATTGGCAAATAAAATACTTTTTGGTTTAAGTAAGTAAAATATTTTAATAAGCCCTACCTTATTCATCGATATAAACATCAGAACACTAGACAGTTAAATTTCTCTTCTATCCTGTTTTCTTCTCTTTTTATTTATTTTTTCTTTTCTATCCCTTTTTCATTCTTTCGTGAAGCCATTGGTGGGGGAGACCAGAAAGATAGTTTTTAATTTTTTTTCTTCAAGTTGTGAAATTATGAAATTAATGTAAATTAAAAGATTTGTTGAATGGACATAGTTTTCCTCTAGTCAAAAAGTGTTTAAGCCTGGGCATAGTGGCCTACACCTGTAATCCCAGCGCTTTGGGAGGCCCAGGTGGGAGGATTGTTTGAGCCCAGGAGGTCAAGGCCAGCACAGGCAACATAGTGAGACCCCTGCCTCTACAAAAAATTTAAAAAATCAGCCAGGCATGGTGGCGTGTGCCTGTAGTCCTGGCTAGGCAAGAGGATCGCTTGAGGCTGCAATGATTGCGCCACTTTACCCCAGCCTGGGTGACAGAGAGAGAGTCTGTCTCTAAATTTAAAAAAAAAAAAAAGTCTTGTACCGTATTGCTTTCTCCAGATTTTTTAGATAAACAGAATGGTGGTTCCAGTTAAGACTTTTAAACAAATCCTGATGCCATTTTTCAATTCAAGAATGTGCTCAAATATCATAAAAGTTTGGGAAGACATGGAGCTGGAAGAATAGGAATTGTAACTGACTATTTAGAATTGTAAGAGGTTTAAGGGTGGCGGAAGGTAAAGGTGTCCTAAGGGCATAAATGAACCTAGAAGTAGAATGTAGGGGTCTGAGAAGGGACTGTGTGGGCCTCCCTGCTCAGAACTGAAGGGTTTGAGAGAAGATGGGCTTGTGGGTATGGAGCTCTGCTGCTTTAATGAACTGTGTGCCTCTAGGCATGCTCGTTCCCCTCACCCCCATTGCTCCTCACCCAGAGGGGAACTCACATAACCCCCCCCCAGCCCCATGAAGACTCATTTTGAAGAGCATATGGCACAGTGCTCATAACACGTCTGTCATGGTACACTGCGCTTGGTGTGGGCTTAGTAAGTAATGAACTGTGAGTAACAGTGCGTCTCCACTCTGCCTCACAAGCTGACTGCCCTGGGCTTGTTTTCTTATCTGTAAAATGGGGATGTAACAGTACCCACCTCATCAGTCATTCTGAGGCTGAAATGGGTCCATATATGTAAAGTGTTTAGTTCAGGGTATCATTGACAGAGAATGGAGAAACAGCCATTTGTATTCCTCTAGATGTTATGTTTGCGTGTTGATTTCACATATGGAATTCTTGGATGATGTGTCAGTTCTTCATGTAAGTCATACAAACAGTGTTTTTAGTGAGGTATTCATATATTGGAATCCGTTACATATTTTCATTTCCTGAGGCCAGGTGACAGCAAGATGACATTTGTTCTTAGGTGTTACCTGCATATTTATTTTTTTGGTTGTGTCTTCTTAAACATTTGACAGCCCCATTTGCTCAAAAATACCTACTAAATTGTCATTCCAGAAGGAGGAATGTCACTTGTAATACACATTGCCAAATGTTTACTTAAACTTGAGCCCTTACTAAATACAGTATCTGATGTTTATGCATTTGAAAAAGTTATTTATATTTAATAAAAGCAGTCAACAATTAGGAAAAGTTCTTACAAGAAAATAAACTAGTTGGTACTCTTCCAATTCTAGGGATCCCATCTAAAGTCCTGATAGGTATGAGTTTTGACACTAGAGAAAGACAATCATGCAGACAAACATATGTTCCAAAATAAGTGCTTTTTGTTTAGGTTGGGAATCCACGTGTTGAACTTACCCTCTCAGAGCTCCAAGACATGGCAGCTAGGCAACAGCAGCAGATTGAAAATCAGCAGCAGATGCTGGTTGCCAAGGTAAGTTATAAAAAGAGGTATTGAAATACTGTTCAAAAAGCACCTTCTTTAACCATCATTTTAGACTGGGGTTAATACGTACGTTCTTGGATAATGCTTATAAAATAGGACCATGCCATGGGAGTGCTAAACGCAATGTCTTTCTCTCTTTGTTATAACTTCCATAGTAACATATGCAGATTGTAGTTTGTGGAAATTGGGAAGTTATCAGAACAGGAGCATCTCATCCTTGACACACATAACAGACACCCCAAATTGGAAACTGATGACCTTATTAAAATCAGATAAAATTTGGGAAGGGGCCAGGCACAGTGGCTCATGCTTATAATCCCAGCACTCTGGGAGGCTAAAGCAGGGGGATCGCTTAAGCCCAGGAGTTCAAGACCAGCCTGGGCAACATAGTGACTCTGTCTCTACAAAAAAATTAAAAAAATTAGCTGGGCATGGTGGCATGTGCCTGTGGTCCCAGCTATGTGGGAGGCTGAGGCAGAAGGATCACTTGAGCCCAGGAGTTGGTTGCAGTGAGCTGAGATCATGCGACTGCACTCCAGCTTGGACGACAGAGTAAGTGAGACCCTGTATTTAGAAAAAAAAAATGGGAAGAAAGGGTGCTTTTTGTTATCTCCTTGTGCCTCTGGGTGTGTTCTTGGCTATGTGGTTGGTATTAGTGTTCAAGAAACCAGCAGCGATCCGTGCTGAAAACACTGATCGGGGCCCTGAAGGCGGTGACAGCTGGTTAACCGGGCTGCCCAGTGTGCTGCTCTAGGCTGGACTTGTTTGGTTTATTACAGTGCGGGGCATAGTTAATGCTCATCATATACACTGAATTCTACATTGGTTATTGAAACTCAAATTTTTCTAAATAGTGGTTTAGTCATACTTAATTGAAACATCAGAACTATCACACATGCCTCCTGAAAATGATTCTTGTTGTAAATGATCTTAAAATATTCCAAAAACTGCTTTAAAGATAACCTTTAAATATTACCAACTAGGTTCTTTTTGTTTTTTTCTGCAGAGAGATCTTCTTAGTGACTAAAGATCCAATCTGATTTTTTTTTCTTCTAACACACAACTTTGCTCAGAGCCAATCTGATTTTTAAAAAATTTATTGAATGTATATTCACTGTAGTATCCACTTTTATGTAAATAATAATTTGGGTTGGACTTGTTTTAAAAAGTTGTCTCAATGTTTATTGGATTTATGAGAATAAAAATGATGAAAAGTTAAGTTTAATTGGAAAGTACTTTATCTCATTAATAAGATTTCTAAGATAAAATATACATAGTATTATGTCATTGTAAACATCTTCTAATTCTGCTGTTTTTTTCCAAATATTGATCCAAGAGTATTGCTGTTAAAAAAAGTTGTAGATATTTTCAGCAGTGTAAATCACAAGTTAATGCTACATCTTAAATATTTAAGTACATATTGCCTTACCTTAGAGTGTAGTATGCAGTGCCTTCATAATCACACCTTAAACCTCTCCTTATTTAGGTATATTTTATGCATACATATGGGACCATGAATATTTAATGTTGACTCTTATCTTTAAGGTATGTTTTCACATTAATAGGGGAAAAACACCTATTAGAGAGTATTGCATATATTGTTATTTTTGGATTGTTCTGTTACTGTTTGACTCTAAAATGTTTCATTATTGAAGAAACTAATCCTGGAGAAAGCAGACACTTCCTTGATTGTTCCGTATCCTAGCAAATTGAAGATTTATCTCCTTACTGATCACCTTATTTCTTTTCAGTGTAAAATCCTCTGCTGCTTAATGCTCATTTCCTTTAGGAAGTGAAATAAGAGATTCTTGGAAGCCACTTTGTAGCAGCAGGAAATGTATTACTGGCAGCAGGAAAGTAAGGCTCGCTGGGACTTCACAGATGTGATAGCGTGAAGAGGAGATTATGTTAGTGCATGTCCTCTGAAGAAGCACTGATATTAACTGAATGGTGTAGATCCATGTGCATAATAAAACCCCCTCTCTTAAAAATCCCCCAGCTCTTACCATTTCATATTTAGGTATGCCCAATAATTTCAGCTTTGTGTGTCTGATGGAAGATTCCTCTAGTGTTTTAGTATTCATTAATATGAGTGATACTGTAGAATACACTCATATTTTTCTTTTTGAGTATATAAAAGTAACTGTAAGTTTCCATTTTCTTTTCTTTTTTTTTTTTTTTTTTTTTTTTTTTGAGATAGAGTCTCACTCTGTCACCCAGGCTGGAGTGCAGTGGTACAGTCTCGGCTCACTGCAACCTCTGTCTCCCAGGTTCAAGTGATTCTCCTGCCTCAGCCTCCCAAGTAGCTGGGATTATAGGTGCACACCACCACACCTGGTTACTTTTTGTATTTTTAGTAGAGACAGTTTCACCATGCTGGCCAGGCTGGTCTCGAACTCCTGACCTCAGGTGATCCACCTGCCTCAGCCTCCCAAAGTGCTGGGATTACAGGCATGAGCCACTGCACCTGGCCTTCAGTTTTCAAAGTTACATTTTTCTTTCTTTTGTTAGGAACAGCGTTTACATTTTCTAAAGCAACAGGAGCGCCGTCAGCAGCAGTCTATTTCTGAAAATGAAAAGCTTCAGAAATTGAAAGAACGAGTTGAAGCCCAGGAGAACAAGCTGAAGAAAATTCGTGCCATGAGAGGACAAGTTGACTACAGTAAAATCATGAACGGCAATCTGTGTACGTGCCTGCAACATTCCCTCTACACCACTGTCACCAGGCCTAGCTCCAGTGAAACAGTCACAAATTCACAGGACTAAGTAGCAAGTGTGCTAAAGTTTTGCTCTGTTATTTGCATCTAAAAGGATGGGGTGATTAGGTTAAGTGATCTTAAAAGCCTGTAGTCCCAGCTACTTGAGAGGCTGAGGTGGGAGGATTGCTTGAGCCTGGGAGGTGAAAGCTGCAGTAAGCCATGATCCAGCCACTGCTCCCCAGCCTTGATGACAGAGTGAGACCCTGTCTCAAAAAAATAAAAAGATCTCTGTGGCCCTCAGATGCAATAGAAAGATCCTCTTGTTACACTGGTCAGCAGTCCTTTTGGATTGGGACTCGCTCATTCAGAGGGTCTGTTTTTCTTGAATAACTTAACTTGTATCCATGCATTAAGATAAGTTACACTCATGCTCACTCTTTTTCTGTGTGAACTCTGATTTTATTCGTCAGTTCACTCTGCCTACTTAAGTCACAGTGATGCAGGAGACAGACTTGGATGCCCTGCCTTCACAAAACATTTGGTCTCAGAGATTCCTAAGTCGTTTGACCAAACCAGCTTATGGACTGATTACCCTAAAGAATAGTCAGGAATTAATGCAAATATAATTGTTTGCTTTATGAGTAATCAGATACATATGTCCCAAAGACTCTGAATTGTGTTTTGGATTCTGCATGTCACAACTTTTTCCAAGGTCTGGCACTAGATGATACTAGAATTAAGTGTATAGGAATGGGAGGGGGGGAGCAACTAACTGTTTTATTCTTTTTTTTCTTTCTTTCTTTTTTTTGTGGGCAATTATAGCTGCTGAAATAGAAAGGTTCAGTGCCATGTTCCAGGAAAAGAAGCAGGAAGTACAGACTGCAATTTTAAGGGTTGATCAGCTTAGTCAGCAATTGGAAGATTTAAAGAAAGGAAAACTGAATGGGTTCCAGTCTTACAATGGCAAATTGACAGGACCAGCAGCAGTGGAGTTAAAAAGACTGTACCAAGAACTTCAGGTAACTCCTGGGTCTGGGAATGATTGTATGAAAACATTGTCATCTCTCTAGCTTTGTTAGCATGGGTTGGAAACCTTAGGAAATGGAACAAATTAATGAATTCTAATTTAATAGTAGGCACAAGATATATTCAGTATAAAATAATTTTAAAATGACTTGAGATACAATTCATACAACATATTCATCCATTTAAAGTATACAGTTCCATGGCTTTAGTACCTTCAGAGTTGTCAGAGTTAATCCACCACCACAATTAGTTTTAGAACATTTTTATCACCCAAAAAGAAGGCCCACACCTCTTAGCCATCATTCCACAACCTCCATACCCTTCAGAGCCTGGGAGCCACAAATCTACTTTCTGTGTCTGTAGATTTGCCTATTCTGGGCGTTTCATATGAATAGAATCACACAGTACAGATTGAGCATCCGTAATCCTAAAATCTAAAATGCTTCAAATCTGAAACTTTCTGAGCTTCAATGTGACACACAAAATACATGCTCCTTGGAGCATTTTGGATTTCCAGATTAGGAAGGATACTAAACAGGTAAATATAATGTAAATATTTAAAAGTCTGGATGAATCTAAGGTCTGAAATGCTTCTGGGTCCCAAGCATTTTGGTTAAGGGATATTAACCAAAACACACCCTGTATGCAGTCCTTTGTGACTGGCTTCTTTCACTTAGGATGTTTTCAGCACAAAAGAATTTAATTAGCAGATAATAATCCAGTAAAGAATTAAACTTTAGATGATATTTAAGGTCTTTGTGTAAACTGTTTTGATGAGCTAGGTGCCTATTGTTAAATCCTTATCTTAGTTCAGACTGCTGTAACAAAATATCATAGGCTGGATGGCTCACACAATAGACATTTATTTCTCACTGTTCTGGAGGCTGGAAGTTCAAGGTCAAGGTGCTGGCAGATTCAGTTCACAGTGAGTATTCACTCCCTGGCTTGCAGACAGCGACCTTCGCACTGTGTCCCCACTTAGTGGAGAGAGAGTTTAGTTTCTCTCCATTAACTCCAGTTTGGGGGGCCCCACCCTCGTGACCTTGCTTAAACCTGACTGCCTCCTAAAGACCCTGCCTCCAGACATCTTCACATTAGGGTTAGGTTTTCAACATATACATTTTGGGGGACACATTCAGTCCATAACAGTCCTCAAGATTTTCATTTCTCAGAAGTTGTCATTCAGCAGGCGATTTTTCAAGCCAGACATAGGTCTTGCCGCTTTAAAAAAGCGTGCTAGAAAAAGTATTATATCATTTTATGAAATGAGAGTATTTACATAGAGTAAAATCACTGTGGTTGCTGTTAAGTTCTTTAACATAAATGCATAGAAGTGCTGTAGTATTATAGGGTTTCAATGACTTTTACATTTTAAGCAATCGTTAAAAGTGCAGGGTTTTTAAGGATTTTTTGATGAAATGTGATGAGTGTAATATAAGGATGTCATTTATTTCCAACTTTTTGGACTGCAGTGTAGTTTTTTGTTTGTTTTGTTTTGTTTTTGAGATGGAGTCTGGCTCTGTCGCCCAGGCTGGAGTGCAGTGGGGCGATCTCAGCTTACTGCAGCCTCCACCTCCTGAGTTTCAAGTGATTCTCCTGCCTCAGGAGAATCATACACATGGAAGTGTATATACATTAGTGCTGTGGGCATCTGAAAGTTTAAGACAGCTCTTCCTGTGGGACGTGCACTCTGATATTTTCTGTTTTGTCCTAGTTCATTTCTTAAAAATGCTGGTTGCAAGCCATTAAAATGACGTAAGAGTGCTTCACTTGGTGATTCAGGCCGTCCTTTTTGGTCCTCACTGAATTTCCTGCTGCCTCCACAGTAAGGCACGTCATGCGGTGGGCTCAGGCCTGAAGCAGCTCCATGGAGTGGGAGTGGAACAGAGCATCCTTTAGTTTCTGAGAGTCCCAAATACGGCAGTTAGTCTCCTGTCATCATTGAGACTAGTCATTTCACGTGCTTTGAAGAAGGTGCATTACAGATGTTTACTCTTTGTTTGTTCCATGAGAACTCTGTCCTGGCTTCATCTTGGCTGTACCTGTAAAATATTTCACACAAAGTGGCAGTGGATGCATATAAATATCAGAACTTAATGCTATTTTTTTCTTTTTAATCTCCCGGGCAATGAGAATTTGACTTTTAATTAATGTAGATCATAAAAGTTGTATTTTATGGTTTGTAGATTCGTAACCAGCTTAACCAGGAACAAAATTCAAAACTTCAGCAGCAGAAGGAACTCTTAAATAAGCGCAACATGGAGGTGGCCATGATGGACAAGCGAATCAGTGAACTGCGTGAACGCCTCTATGGGAAAAAAATTCAGGCATGTGAAAAAGAATGTTTTTGCAAGATAAACTACTACACATTTTCTCTAAGTGGCATTATGCTCCCCCATCCACCATAGTTGATAACACAAATAGGCCATAAACCATTAAAAGCCACAGAACAAAGTTCCTTCTCCCAGTGACTCATTTGTTTCCTAGTATCTGGAGGCAAAACCACCCCCAGCCTGCAGCCTTGTGCTCAGTGTCCTAGCCTTCCTTCTTTCCCGTCTGTTTCTTCTTCACTGGGGGATGCTGTTGGCTCTGTAGTCACAGCATCTGGCACGGTCCTCACTCTGCCATTTTAAGCTGTGTCACTTTGAGCAGATTCTTTGACTTGCATAGCCTCATGTCCTGTTGTAAAGTGATTTGCCCTACCTGCCCCATGAGGAGCTGTGAGGATTCTTATACGTAAGCCACGTGGAAGGATTTTGTAAACTCTTGAGCAAAATGCCATATAAGGGATTATACTTCTAAAAAAATCTTTATTTGATACTGAATTTCAAAGGTAATAAATACTCATTGTAAAAAAAATACAATAAAATACTCCTTGAATAAATATTTAAAAAATGAATATTTATTACCTTTGAAATTCACTATCAAAGATTTTGGACTTGCCAGCATCCACAATCACATGAGTCAATTCCTTAAGAGAAATCTCTTAAGTACAGAAATATTGAAGGGAAAATGTGAAAGTCCTTTCCAGCCAGTTCTCTTAGAGGTGATAGTTGCTAATGGTTTCAGTCTTTTGCTTAATAAACACACAAAGATACAGAACTTTAATTGAAAATGGGATTGTAGGAATTACGCTGGTCACACTGTCTCACCTAGTCTTTTTTTAACTGCAACATGGGTGTCTTTCCAGGTCGTTACCTCATTCTCGTTGCACCATCTGAAAGCTATTCTGTGGTCCCAGAGCCTGTAACCCCTTTACCACCCTCTGTAGTCAGGCAGGGAGTCCTGAGTCTTGCTGTCACTCACAGTACATTGGTGAGCATGTGTACCACTGAGCCACCTGCACAGAGGAGGGGCGTCTGCACTCTGTCTTTGGCTGGTTGTGGCATTTTCTTTTCTCACACCTGTGACAGTCAGTGATTAGGCCTGAATGCAAAGCTGAGTACACTTTGCCCTTGTGGTAGAAGAGTGGAGCAGGTGACCTGCCAGCAAAGACGCCCTTCCCACAGCTCCCTTCTGCATACTCAATGACTGATGCTCTCATGTTTTGGTGACAGAAGAGTGTCCTCTTGTCAGCCTCTTCTGCTCTGATAGATGCTCCAAGGAGGCAGCATGGACTTGAGGGGCTTTGCCCAGGGGGAGTGGGTTTGGAGGGTGGTAGATAAAGAAGAGAGCTTCCAGTTCTGTGGGTGTCACAGTCTCTTATTTACAAATCTGCCCTTCGTTTAAAAAAAAACAAGAACAACAACAAAACAGTGAGTTTAAAGATCAGTAGTTTATTTGTACAACTTTATGATTTCAGATGTTGGTTATCCTTTTTCTCTCGGGATTAACAACAAAGAGGCCATGTGAGAGAGAAGCTGCAAGCACCTTCTCTGTGCTTACGTGTGTTCTTCAGTAATAACGCAGCAGTCAGGGCTCCCCACAGAAAGAACCGACAGTGCGTGCGCACGCGTGTGTGTGGAGAGAGAGAGAGAGAAAGGAAGAGAGATTTATATTAAGGAATTGGCTCACGTGATTGTGGATGTTGGCAAGTCCAAAATCTGCGAGGCCGGCTGGCAGCCTAGAGGTCCAGGGGAGAATCTGGAGCCCGAAGGCCGACTCTAGGCAGGATCCCACTTTCTCAGGGGGTCTGTCTTGTTCTCTTAGGGCATTCCACTGATTGGATGGGGCCCACCCACCTTATAGAGGGTCATCTGCTTTACTCAGATCTACCATTTTATAAGTTAATCTCATCCAGATTGGAGATGGTGATTCTAAGTGAAATAATTCGGGAATGGAAAACCACACATTGTATGTCCTCACTCATAAGTGGGAGCTAAGCTATGGGGATGCAAAAGCATAAAAATGACACAGTGGGCTTTGGGGACTCTGGAAAGGGTGGGAAGGGGTGAGGGATAGAAGACGACAAATTGCGTGCAGTGTGTGCTGCTCAGATGTTGGCTGCACCAACCTCACAGATCACTACCGAGCCTACTTATGCAACCAAGCACCACCTGTTCCCTGGTAACCTGTGGAAATTAAAAAAAATCTCATCCAGAAAACACCTTTTCAGCAACATCTAATTTGGTGTTTGACTAAATAACCGGTTGCTATGGCCTAGCCAAGTTGATGCATAAAGTCAACCATCACAAACAGCTAGATTCATTCCACCTACACTTGAGGGGATCACCTTGAAGCTAGCACTTCTGCAGAGATGCGTCTCCACCCAAAGGTCCTAGGTACCATTGAGCAGTTGTGAAAGCCATGACCCCTCACCCCAAAATGACCTATGCTCATGCATACAGAATCTCAACAGACAATCATAGCTGATCCCATTCAGAGCCTGTATTGGGATCTTGAGGAGTCAGTAGTTCTCTAGTTGGAATTCCTGCTCCAAGCCCCTTTGTTCTTGAGCAGCATTATATGAACAGCGTCCTCTGTCCTGGCTGAGAAGGGCAGAGCTGCCTTCAGGGAACTAGATTCACTGCCAGGAGTCAGAGCCCCCATGCAGCTTGGACAGTAGTACTGACTACAGCCCGTATCCTGACTTTACAGATGTGGGCACAAAGACTGAGTCACCTGCCTAAAGCCACACAGTGAATAAGTGACAGAGGGGATTTGAAGCCAGGCTCAGAGCCCAGAATTTGACGAGTGCCTCTGTGCCCACAGGGGAGGAAGGGCGTCCCCCGAGTAAGAGGGAAGCTACATGTGGGTCACGGGGAGGTTGCTCTGGGCTCACACCAGTTCCTCATGTGCGGCTCTGGAGGGGTGGCTGTTGTCAGAGAATTACTCGTAGGAAGCTACAGTTCCTTCTCCAGAGTCTTCCTTTTTCTAGATGCTGATCTTTCCAGATGACAGCCTTCCTAAATACAAACCACCGAGTCAGTGGTTTCTGTCCAAGCCAGGAGTCTCTTGCACTAGGCCTGGGATCTCTTAATTTAGGAGAATCTTGACTCTCATTTCTTCCCAATTTGTAGCTGAACCGTGTGAACGGCACGTCATCACCACAGTCACCTCTGAGCACATCTGGCAGGGTTGCTGCTGTGGGGCCTTACATCCAGGTTCCCAGTGCCGGAAGCTTTCCTGTCCTGGGGGACCCCATAAAGCCCCAGTCTCTCAGTATTGCCTCAAATGCTGCTCATGGAAGATCCAAATCCGGTGAGTGGTCCTGGCCCTCTTCCTTGGGGAGAGTTTGTGAGCAGGGAGTGGGGCCTGCAGTAGAGGGGAGTGGTGGTGGTTGGGGGTTGCAGGCTTCTGAGGCTCTGTCCCACACATCGTCAGACTCCAGGCTCGGTCTCCCCTTGAGGCCTTTGGGAAGCTGTGTTCCCCCGTGGTGATGACCCTAAAAAGAGAACAAGTTCTTTTTATTGAACTGGAGGTCTCTACTGTGTGGCTTTTTAAAACACAAATGATTGATTAATACTCTGACCCATGGGCCGCGCATGACGGCTCATGCCTGTACTCCCAGCACTTTGGGAGGCTGAGGTGGGTGGATCACCTGAGATCAGGAGTTCAAGACCAGCCTGACCAACATGGTGAAACCCCGTCTCTACTAAAAATATTTAAAAAATTAGCCGGGCATGGTGGCAGGCCCCTGTAATCCCAGCTACTCGGGAGGCTGAGGCAGGAGAATCACTTGAACCCAGGAGGCAGAGCTTGCAGTGAGCCAAAATCATGCCATTATGCTCCAGCCTGGGCAACAAGAGTGAAACTTCGTCTCAAAAAAAAAAACTCAGACCCACGAGGGTCCTTTCCTACTGCAAGTTTATTCACCCTAAGGGCTGGCATGGGTGCCTCACCACAGCTCAGCTGCAGCCAGACAGACAGAGGGGCTGCCCCTGCAAACAGAGCTCTGTCCTCATTGATCAGAGTCCACACATTGTTGCTTTGGTCTCAACCTCACAGTGGTGCTGTGTGATGGACTTGGGCCCCCAGCACCGTGCTCCAGTGTAGCCTAGGCGTGGTGTCCTGTCCCTGCCAAGCAGAGGGCAAGCTGTTCATGGAGAGTCTCGTTCTCAACCAATGCATTAAAAGTGTTGGGGCTTCCTTGTAATAAGACTTATTTTATGATGGGGGTTGACACATTTCCCTGTAACACACGGCGTCAGGAATCCCTATCCTGACATACTGAAACATCCCTTCATTTCCAAAAACAGTACTGTTACTCTCTGGCCATCAGGCCTGTGTTGCAAGCCGTTTTTTCAGGATTGGTGGTGGATTTGTGCTTGTCTTTGTTTGCTTCATTTTCTCTTGCCTGGCCCCCAGTAGGGACAGCGACACATCTGTTGCCCCCACTGGGAAGCCTGGGGCTTGTTCTGAACTCGGTAGAGGAGGGCATCACCAGCCCCTGTGAGCCACAAGTCTCTGCTCAGATCTCTTACAGCCGTGTCTCAGCAGCACATCAAGTGTGGGGCTGACATGAACCCCTAACTACAGCTTGCTCTGCTAAGCTGCTATTTATAGTTTGAACTACTCTGTGGTAGGAGGAGATATTTGTTTCCAGTGGGAGGTAATTAGCACAGCCAGCTACTTCTCTGCTGACTTCCTTTGAGAAACTCCCCGAGCTGAGAATGTCTGCTGTTTCCCGTCCCTGCTGGTGTCTGCTGTGCTACCTCAAGCGGTTGCAGGAAGGAGATGCCTTCACGAAGCCCTGGTCCTGGTCTCTGCTGTGGTTTAAAGTGCCTGGACACAGGAAACCGGTGCTCGCCTTCAGAGTGGGGGCAGAGGCCCAGCCACAGGTGGAACTGGGTTGTGAAATCTCCTGGCAGGGACTCTAATCCCTCGCTGTTGGCTGTCCTGGTTCTGTGTCACACAGATGGCCACAGTAAACCCAGAGTGACCAGCTCATGGACAGTGTCAGACCTCGACGTCGGGCCTGACTGCAGCGCCTCGCGGCCCTCTGCAAGCCCATTTGTAAACCGTATGTTGGCTGACAAGCTTAGTGGGAAGCTGTGTGCTCTTTAATATGTACAAAATCAACTATCACTTGTTTTTCCAAACTGACAAAGGTCTGCTCATCACATCTAGACTTGAAAAAGATGCCACACAAACATAATTTGTCCTTTTCTTCGGTAGACAGGTGTGGAGTTTGGGTGGGGCCACACCCACCGTCCCATCCTCAGAAAGGGTGTGATACCATGGGACAGATGCTGGCATAGCACAGGTTTTGTTTTGGAAGGTATTTTGTTTTTACAAAATTAAGATGATTTTCTGAGTTCATTATGAGGCTTTTAGTTTTAAAATCATACTACAAGGTAATTGTTCCTCTATAATAAAAATACATGATCTTCCTTCTATACCTCTTGCCTTGTTCTGAAGAAAGGAGAAAATTGTTTTTTAGTCCTCACTGTGGCTGGTTTCCATAAAACTTCTTGTTGCTGGGCAGTTTCAGAAGCAGCTGGACAGCCACATTCCCTGTGACCCTGAGAGCACACCCCCTGTCCTTGGGGAGCCTGCAGGTTTCTGGCCCACACATCCTCCAGGTCAAAGATGTGACCAAGAGGGGGTGAAAGCACACACATTCTAGGTCACATGCAGCAAGATGGCTGTTGGTCCAGGGGCCTTGGAATGCCTTGCCGGGACCCATGGGGCTTGACCAGAGCTGCCTCAGAAGCCGCTGCCTGGAGCCTGCAGTGAAGTTTAGCAACGTCGTAATTTAGCAGCCCAGCAGTATATGCAGCTGGGGTTGCAGTGCTGCTGCATCAGGTCAGTTTGGCTTATGAGCAAATCGGTGCGACTGTGGCTGATGGGGCCCTCAGAGCGCAGTTGAGAAGCTTCCTTGTCATGTTCGATGAGTCCAGAGCTCTGGCTCCAGCGTTGCTGTGAGGACTGATACTTCCCTGATGCTGCTTTGTTATCCCCTCCTGCCTCTCCTGGCAGATGGGATAAGGGAAGGGGATGTGCTGTCTTTGCCAGGAGGGCCCAAAACAGTCCCTCTGCTTTCTGTCTGTCCCATATTGCTGATGGCACTGGAAGCATTGAACGCTTTAGTTCAGTTCAGCACCTGTGCCTGCAAAAGAAAACCAGTGGCCTGTGTTGTGATGGACTTTAAGCCACTGTGAGGGGTCCTATGTTATTCTGCACCCTTTTTCAGTTTGGAAAATATCTGTAAAGGACATATCATTTCAGTGGCTTTCCTAAAACTTGGGGTTGATGACTGGCTTTCTAATCACTGCAACAGAATGATAGCCTGCTCCTCCTGCTACACAAATCACTGGGAACTTGCATGGGCCTCCTGTGATCATAAGTTACCTTAGAGGGCAAAAATTTTTATCTTAATAATGAAAGTACTACAGGTCAAACCTGTTATGAAGTCAAAAGGTAAATCTTTTTTATTGCTGTATGTAATTGTGTTTCGAAGTAATGTGTCAGGAGTAAGGGCCGGTCCTTATTTTACTTGGTGGTGCTGAGGTCATGGATTTGATCTGTGTTGAAGTGGGGCGCACCCATGGGCCCACACAGTGGAGCCTTGGTTTGGCCTTGAGTCTCTGGTAACACTCGAAGCAATTTGGGCATAGGCAGCAGGGCCTGTCCCATGGTCTTGTGCACGGGTCTGTGGGCGCTGGAGGACATCAGCAGTTATGCGTATGGCGGGTGGTCAGCCACTCAGTTAATGGATCTGCATCGGAATGGGATGTCCCAGTGCTGTTTTGTTTCTGGCAGGGTGTTACTCTTAGATGGGTTCAACTAACATCAAGAAAAATTTTACTCAAGTTCTGTGTTCTTCTCAAGCTAATGATGGAAACTGGCCAACATTAAAACAGAACTCTAGCTCTGCAATGAAACCAGTGCAGGTGGCCGGCGCAGACTGGAAGGACCCGAGCGTGGAGGGCTCTGTCAAGCAGGGCACTGTCTCCAGCCAGCCTGTGCCCTTCTCAGCACTGGGAGCCACGGAGAAGCCGGTAGGCCTGTGTCTTTATCACAAAACATAAGCAAGCTCCTCAACAGGGCACTCTTCTGCCTTAGTCCTAAGCTAAAGAGCCTGAGTTGTCAGGAGGCAAGTTAATCCTGTTAGTGTCCGAACAACACCCGAAGTCCTGAAAGGGTCACTGGTCCTGAAGAGCCTGGGCAGCCACGAGTACATGCACCTTTTGGTCAGGACTTTTGCGTCGCTTTTGCAGACAGGCGATGAGCTCAACGATGTGCCCATGTCTTGGTCACAGCCGATTTGACCATTACAAATCCTACTGTGTATTCTCTTGGGAATGTGGGTGGCAGTATGCTTAACTGTTCAAAGGGTGACTTTGTTTTTCTTAACACCTAAATTTAGGGCATCGAGCTTGGTAAAGTGCCACCTCCCATCCCGGGTGTAGGCAAGCAGCCGCCTCCAAGCTATGGGACATATCCCAGTCCTACGCCTCTGGGTCCCGGGTCGACAAGCTCCCTGGAAAGGAGGAAGGAAGGCAGCTTGCCCAGGCCCAGCGCAGGCCTGCCAAGTCGACAGAGGCCAACCCTGCTGCCCTCCACAGGCAGCGCCCCCCAGCCGGGCTCCTCACAACAGATTCAGCAGAGGATTTCCGTACCGCCAAGCCCCACGTACCCACCCGCGGGACCACCTGCACTTCCAGCTGGGGACAGCAAGCCTGAACTCCCACTGACAGTGGCCATTAGGCCCTTCCTGGCTGATAAAGGGTCAAGGCCACAGTCTCCCAGGAAAGGCCCCCAGACAGTGAATTCAAGTTCCATATACTCCATGTACCTCCAGCAAGCCACACCACCTAAGAATTACCAGCCGGCAGCACACAGCGCCTTAAATAAGTCAGTGAAAGCAGGTAGAGTGGGCTTATACTCTCCTTTTTGGGGGCTAGGAAATTATACTTTTAATTAAGAAAATACTAATCCATATCCTTACACTTGGGCCACGTGCTATTCAGAATTAAACTTAATTCTTACATAAAAGTACAGTCTTGGGTGTCAGTGTGAGAAGGGAATGGAAGCTGCAATGCACGGAGGAAGCCGTTTTGCAGATGGCTCACAGTTCTCTGACTTCCTGTCTGAGCAGCCACCTCCCTGAGCTACTTAGGAAATCCGCCTCCAGGAAGGGTGAGATGTCGAGACTTTCCCTGTTTCCTTCTGCTTCGTGACAACTTGTGCTAGGAGCTGTCCTGCGAGTTGAGGGTAGCCTTGACCATTGGCCCTCCTGGCAATGGCTGAGCCCAACCCCTGGGCATGGGCGATTTGAAGAGGGCATCTGCTGCTTAGGAGCCTCCCCTGCAGCCCAGAGGGGAGGAAAGCCTTGGTTTGGGTTATGGAGCTGTTCTAAGAAGGCAGCTGAGGGAAAGTAGCTCTTAGTTCCTGACCTACTACAGAGGCCGATACTGTTTCCAATTCTTAGAGAGGAAGCCGCGGGTCAGGTCTAGCCCAGGGCCTCCTTCTACGTTCTTGGGCATTGGCTGCACTTCTAGACTCACAGTTGAGGAATTCCTGGGCCTGCCTCGTCACTCCTTGCACAGGGCCTCCCAGGTGGTGGTGCAGTGTTCCCTTGTGGACAGGGCTCTGGCCACGGTGGGAAAGGCTTAGACCATTCTCAAGAACTCCTGGGTCGCCAGGTGAAACATTCTGGCTCTGATAAGGTGCATGTTTCTCCATCATCTGAGTTAGTCCAAGAATCAGATGCGTGTTTAGTGGTCTCTTGTCTTTTTCCTTGGCCAAAAAACAGGCAGGTTTGTCTGCAGCAGGGAGAGTCAGGTTAGCAACCTCTTTTCCTCTGAAGAAGACCAGTTCTGGAAACCCAAATGTAGAAATCGGCACATCAGAGAGGCATTGCACCTTTCAGAAGGGGTCAGTGGAGGCTCGAGGGGGAGGTTTCCTCAGAGACTTGAAATTAGGATTGAAGAGCAGCAGCAGGTGTCTGCGTGTCTCTGCAGGAGCCTGTCTCTGGTGTGAGCAGGGGTGCGTGTGACTAGATCCCACAGTGAGGTGGAAATTGCCTCTGTCCTTTGTGTCTCCTCCAGTGTATGGTAAGCCTGTCTTGCCTTCGGGTTCAACGTCTCCGTCGCCACTGCCGTTTCTTCACGGGTCGCTGTCCACGGGCACAGCACAGCCTCAGCCACCTTCAGAAAGTGCTGAGAAAGAGCCCGAGCAGGACGGCCCCGCCGGCCCTGCAGATGGTGGCACCGTGGAGAGCCTGCCACGGCCACTCAGCCCCACCAAGCTGACGCCCATCGTGCATTCGCCACTGCGCTATCAGAGTGACGCAGACCTGGAGGCTCTCCGCAGGAAGCTGGCCAACGCGCCCCGGCCCCTGAAGAAGCGCAGCTCCATCACAGAGCCCGAGGGCCCCGGCGGGCCCAACATCCAGAAGCTGCTGTACCAGCGCTTCAACACCCTGGCCGGTGGCATGGAGGGCACTCCTTTCTACCAGCCCAGCCCCTCCCAGGACTTCATGGGCACTTTGGCCGATGTGGACAATGGAAACACCAATGCCAATGGAAACCTGGAAGACTCCACCCCTGCCCAGCCCACAGCCCCACTCCATGACGAGCCCACCCCGTCGTCAGATGCCAATGACAATGAGTTACCTTCCCCCGAACCAGAGGAGCTGATCTGTCCCCAAACCACCCACCAAACTGCCGAGCCGGCAGAGGACAATAACAACAACGTGGCCACGGCCCCCTCCACAGAGCAGATCCCGAGTCCTGTGGCTGAGGTCCTATCTCCAGGGGAAGAGCCGGTCCCTCCAGTACCTCTTCCCCCCGCCAGTCACCCTCCCGCCACCTCCACGGTGGGTGTCATTGCTAGATCAAAGCCTGGCCTTCCTGGTCATTCGTGCAGCCAGGACCTCTGGGGCCCTTCCCTTGTGTCAGGCTGTGCTGGGAGCAGTAGGAACCAGGCATGTCCCTCCCACCCTGAGTTAGGCCTTGTGGGGAGGAAAGACAGTCACATGGCCACACAGACAAATGGGGCATGAAAGGGCACTACAAATGGGGCTCGGCCACACAGACACACCGTGCAGCCAGGCCTTCCCCAGACAGCTGGCCAGGGAGCTCCAGAGTCTTTCCTGAGGAAGGGGAGCTGTCGCTGGCACCTGAAGGTCCTGCAGAGAAACGAGGGAAGCAGCATCTAGACAAAGGCCCTGGGTGGGAGGTCAGTGTTAGTGGTGCAGAGGGAGCCAGGTGCCATCTCGGGGAACCCTCAATGGGGTCCTCTCCACCAGGATATGGTGCCATAGCAGGAAGAACCCTGTCGCACCAGGGCAGGAACGAGCTGCTGGCTCCCGTCAGCCCCTTGGCAGTCACACGCCACGCTCCCTCCTCACTCCCTCCTACAGGGTCTTCGCAGGAGTAGCCAGAAGCCCAAACATAGCCATGTCCCTCTGTCAGTGAGCCAGGGACTCAGGCCCCAGAGCAGTGCTCTCCCTCGTAGCGAGCAGAGTGGCCCACGTGACCAGCCCCTTATTTGGGGCGGTCACCTGGGTGCTGCTTCTGCCTCTCCAGGGCTGCTCTGTGGAGCCTCTATCTTTGGGCCTTAGTTCTTCTACTCTTTCCCAGCAGGCGTGGGTTCTTAGACTCTAGTGGACCAGCTTTAACTTGAAAGTGTGCTTCCTTCCCAACAGAGCAAGCGGACCAACTTGAAGAAGCCCAACTCGGAGCGAACAGGGCATGGGCTGAGAGTCCGGTTTAACCCCCTGGCACTGCTCCTAGACGCATCTCTGGAAGGAGAGTTTGATCTGGTGCAGAGGATCATCTATGAGGTGAGCTGCAGCCGGGCATCAGTGCACACTGCTGGGGGGTGGGGGGGCGGC
Organism: Cacajao melanocephalus; assembly: GCA_963573385.1. Classification (NCBI taxonomy): domain Eukaryota; kingdom Metazoa; phylum Chordata; class Mammalia; order Primates; family Pitheciidae; genus Cacajao; species Cacajao melanocephalus. The sequence continues at coordinate 19,417 of CAUYLG010060175.1, read as the reverse complement.
GGGTGCTCACAGGCCGTGTGTCCTAGGTGGAAGATCCCAGCAAGCCCAACGATGAAGGGATCACGCCGCTGCACAACGCCGTCTGCGCCGGCCACCATCACATTGTGAAGTTCCTGCTGGACTTTGGTGTCAACGTGAATGCTGCTGATAGTGATGGATGGTGAGGCCCGTAGGGGTGTGGGGTGGAGAGATTCATTTTCCCCTACTGCATATAAGGAAAGCATGCATGTTCTAGACAGTCGGGGAGCAGGGAAGAGAGAATTAGAGCAAGCACACCCATCATGTCATCCTTGAAAGACAGCTGTTGTCAGGGTTTTTTTTTTTTTTTTAACCTTTCTTTCCAGCCTTTTCTCTTGATTGTTTTGTTAAAAACATGGCTGTGGTTATGCTCCTTCTGTGCCTCATCATTAACATGGCAGTCTAAGCATTCCGGGAATCATTCTGTTTCCCCTTTTTACGTGTTCCATGTGAACTATTCAGACTCCACGCTCCGTGTGAAAAGCAGCCTCGGTGTCCCCTGTGGTCAGCCACGTAGGTTGTTGCATTGTTATTTCTGTTTGCCTTCGGGAGCTCTGCTGCTGGGCGGGTCCCATTGGTCTCCTGTCCAGTGAATGTTAGGAACTTTCAGACAGCTGTCCTTGTGGTGTATTTGAATCGTGGTAAAATACACATAACATAAAATTTCGCATCTTAGCTGTTTTTAAATGTGCGTTTCAGTGTATTATGTACATTCACGTTGCCATGCAGTGTCATCTGTGGATGGGCCATTTCTTAACCCAATCCCTGTGTCCCTTTATATACGGTCTGAAATAATCGGCTGTAGAAATCGTGCATTTAAAGCAGCAGCACGGAGACCTGACGGCACCAGGCACACGCCTTCCATGAGGTTCTTCCAGGGCAGTCTCTAAGGCCTCGTCCTACAGGACAGGTGGCGCCGAGGCAGTGCCAGGTCCGCACCTTCACCCACGCTCTCTTCTAGGACGCCGCTGCACTGCGCTGCCTCTTGTAACAGCGTTCACCTCTGCAAACAGCTGGTGGAGAGTGGTGCCGCCATTTTTGCCTCAACCATAAGCGACATTGAAACTGCTGCAGACAAGTGTGAGGAGATGGAGGAAGGCTACATCCAGTGCTCCCAGTTTCTATATGGTACGCAGGGGGGGCTCCCAGTTTCTATATGGTACGCAGGAGAGGCCTGGGGAAGCCAGTGGCACTTTCCCTGGGGCGCGGCGGTGCTGTTCACCATGGTACTGCCAATGGCAACAGTCAGCCTGTGCCAGAGAAGCTTTAACACAGCTTTTTGTTTTTTTAAGACATGAGACAAGGTCTCATTCTGCTACCCAGGCTGAAGTGCAGTGTCACGATCATGGCTCACTGCAGCCTTGACCTTCCAGGCTCAATTGATCCTCCCACCTCAGGCTCCCAAGTAGCTGGAACTGCAGGCTTGTTCCATCACGACTAGCTAATTTCTTGTACTTTTTTTTGTAAAGACAATGTTTCGCCATGTTGCCCAGGCTGGTCTCAAACTCCTGGGCTCAAGCAATCTGCCCACTTTCAGCTTCCCAAAGTGCTGGAATGACAGGTGTGAGCCACCGTGCCTGGCACACAGTGTTCTCAGGCTGTTCCACCTTCTTCAGGGGCGGCCAGGACGTCTCTCTCAAGTGGAGGTCACACTACCTCTTGTTCTCATTCCTGAAAATGTGTTTTGAAAGTCCATGTTGTTGGAAGGATTCTGTGCCAGATTCCTGAGGAAGCAAAATGACTTGGCTGTGCTTTGCGTAGATGTTCTGTACCCTTGCTTCTGGAAGCAGGGCCAGCTCCATTCTTGGGGTGGCCTGGGGGCCTGGTCATTCCCCGGAAACATGATGAATGAGGCTCATGTCCTAATTAAGCTGCTTTAGCCAGGGCCGGATTTTCTAAGAGCTGGGACATCTTCTCTATTCTGAGTATTCAACAGTCGCAAGTCATTTATTCCACACATTAATTGAGAACATACTACGTGCCCTACACTGGACCCTGGAGGTAAAGTTATCCATGAAAACAGCCAGGTGATGCCCTTGGCCCAAGCCCCCACAACAGCCAAGCAACAAACGCTCAGGCTGTGTGGCAGGGCTGGGGGTGCACAGAAGCCTCCAGCTGAGTCCAGCCAGTGTGAGGAGGCGGCTGCATTCACAGTGGCACCACCAGAGGGAGGGGAAGCTCCCCACAGTCACCACAACGGCCTCCGACGCAGAGTGTCCGCAGAAGGGCCGTTTCTTGGGGACCTACGAGTAGCTGCTCGGTCAGCAGCCACGGCTCAGCTGTGTGTAGTTTGTTCATTACCATCCGAGAGCAGCCACAGCGGCTCTAGTTAATGACTTGAGAAATCCATTCTCACTGTGATTGCTGAGTGTCACCTTAAGAACAGCACAGGTTTGTCCTGTCTGTCCAGCAGGACTTAGGGCTAGCAGCAGGAGCCGCACCTAGGCCGGGCGGGGGAGGTGTCAGGCGGGGCCTCGCCTCCTGTAGTCTGTCATCTCCACTGCGGGTCTCTTAGGGCCTGCCTCGGCAGCCGCATGACCGAGTCCCACTCCTTGAGCAGGACCCCTCTCTGCGGGCCATCCTCTGCTGAGGCCTGACCGGTGTTCTCTGGTTCCAGGGGTGCAGGAGAAGCTGGGTGTGATGAACAAAGGTGTGGTGTATGCTCTGTGGGACTACGAGGCCCAGAACAATGATGAGCTGTCCTTCCATGAAGGGGATGCCCTCACCATCCTGAGGCGCAAGGACGAAAGCGAGACTGAGTGGTGGTGGGCGCGCCTTGGAGAACGGGAGGGCTATGTGCCCAAAAACCTGCTGGGGGTGAGCACTTGGGTTACCTGCTGAGAAGCCAGCGGTTCTTGTCTCCCTACAGCATGTGGTCCTACCCAGCTGTGGGGCTGGGGAGGGAGGCTGCCCTTCTCTGAGCCTCAGCGGCCCTCTCTGTACAGGGGGAGGTACCTACTTGGCAGAGCTGGCCTGAGGCTCAGGCAGGGCCCCAGGAGGTGCCCAGGCTGTGCTCCTGCCATGGAGGCCCATGTGGAGGCCGAGTGCCTCAGTGAGGGGCTGCTCGGTGAGCTTGGTTCATGAGCTTCAGCAAGCAGGCCTGCTCAGGTCACCCACACTCTCCCCAGTCTAGAAATCTCTGCAGCCTAGAAATTTCTGCAATGGAGGAGGGAGGTGGGAACGTGCGGGCTGCTAGCTCTGTGTTGCACTTGTGATTCCATCAGTCCTCTGGCAGAGGGAGCTGTTTGTGCCCTCTGTGTGCCCTGCAGAGTTGCCAGGGCCTTCTGTTGAGCCAGTTGCTTGGCCAGGCAAATACAGCAGGGAACCAGACAGACACCCTTGCCGAGGGGAGCTTATGACCTTGAGAGCCACAGGCCGTCACGAGTCTTTAGGTGGCATAAAGTGCTGTGAGAGAAACAGGGTGTGGCCCATGCCTAGAGCATCCTATTTCCCTCTCAGCACTTCATGCCACCTGAAGACCTGCAAGGGGGGTGGGCGGGTCTCAGTGTAGAGGCACAGCTGAGCACAGGCCCGAGGGAGAAGGTGCTACGCGGCTGTCTGGTGGCCAGTGTGAGGAGCAGGGGTCAGTGTGGCTTTCCATCCTGACGCGGCTCCATTGCTTCCCAGCTATATCCACGGATCAAACCCCGACAGCGCACGCTCGCCTGAACTTCCTTTCGGAGCACCGCATGGTCTTGCCAGCTACCAGAAGCCACTGAAGAGATTATTCTGCTGTTTTCCCAGGAAAGCTGAAGCTAGGAAATGGTCTTTTAATGGTGCTCACTTTAGCAGACAGCATCCACAATGTGAATCCTGCAGTTTCTAGGTGAGGCCCTTTCTCCAGTTTGCCAAGTGGGAGAGGTACTTTCGCCTCCAAGGACTGAATTTTGCCAATTACTGTAATCCAAATAAATACCCGCTTTCCAAACACCCACCCCTCTTGCCAATAAGAAGTCCTATAATTAACCCCTGGTTGGTTGCCAGTGAAGACAAGCTCTGACTGACTCGGCCCCAAGGCTGTCACCCTCCAGCACTGAATGCTGTCTGCTGCTGTGGGGCCCGCTCCCCTGCGACAGCCCCACCTCCTGTCCCAAATCGGACACTCATCATCCTCCCCACACACGATCCTTCTTCCCTTCATCACCAAAGGAGCCTCTGTATGGAAACTTCTGTCCAGTGTGCTGCCCAATGTGTATGCCTCCCAGCAACCGCCCTGCCTGGCCGCCGTGGTGGGGGTGTTCTGCTTCCTTTTCCAGGTGCTGCTCTGGTTCACCTAAAGGCTGATTGTGCAGGCCCAGTGCTGTGGCTGGACTGCTGCGCCATGGGCACCAGGCCCCTCCAAGACCAGGTGACAGTTGGGAGCACCTCAGCATGGACTCTTCTCTGATCTCACAGCCTCTCATGCTGCTTAGTGATTCTGACCCTTGCAAGCTCGAATTCCAGTTCTCTAAATGCAGCCAGGCGCTGGAGGCCGTGGCAGCGGAGGGCACTGGGGGCTGGCGGCTGGACTGGTGTGATGGCAGAGCAGGGCCAGGTGGACGGGGCTGCTGGGTGCCTGAAGGATGGCAGGTGCCTGGTGTTGGGAGGGGCCGCCACCGAGGGGGAGCAGCAGAGGAGCTGGGGGCAGGGGCCACCCCTCTGCTGCTGGTCTCCCTGCCCAGGCTGGCTGTGAGGCCATCACCTCTGTCTGAGGCCCAGCCTCAAGGCAAGGAGGGCGCTTCACTGAGGTGTGAATTGTACGTACAGGCTTTTTATATACCAAAAGTATTTTTTGACTAGACCATTCAAAGCTCCCCGAACTATGTTGGAAATTTTTTTTCCTCATTAAAATACAGGCCCTTAGGCTCTATTTTCATGTATGAGTCTTGTGTGTAATTTATGTATAAATGTGTGTAGAGTCACTGAGGCAGCACTGTAGCCCATCACTTTGGAACATTGACTGTACATAACGTGGTGAAGAAAAGTGAACTCCGTTGTGGAGCAGCCGGGCCACACAGGAGCGTGGCCACGGCCAGCCCGACGCTGTTGACGCTGTGTAATGTGCACAATAAACCACAATAAACCCCCGTGTCACCCCGGCGGCTGCGAGTCTTGTTTCTAGAGCCAGACTGCGCCGTGGCATGCCGGCTCAGGTGATCTGGACACAGGAAGGCAAGGCCTTGTCCGTATGTTCAAAATAGGTTTTAATCATAAGCTTGATATACAAATTGCTGTACAGTCAGTCATCTTAATAAAGTGAAATAGTGAGTGAAAAGTACAAAACAGAGCTCTCACGTTCCCCTCAGTGAAGTATCAAAGGATCACTCGTAGCCCAAAATTAGTGGCAAGGTAAGTGGCCAGTCTGTAGAGCAGGCTAAGGCAAGTGCTGTAAACTGGCTATTACAGGCGAGCAGGCTCCGCTGCAGATCAGAGGCCTGGGTTCCTACTACCCAAACCATTTCCGTGAAGAATTAATGAATGAATGAATGAAATAAATGAATATTGATGGGCCAGAACCTCCCAGCAAACCTGGGAACTCACAGAAATGGTATATATTATGCTAAAAATAGTTCAGCAGTAGTGTAGCTGTCTCTCCCACCCCCAATTAAGTATTGACAGTACACAAATTCTAAAACATGAAGCTGTTTAAAGCATTAATAGACTGTGAACATATTGCACTAGATAAGTGAACACTTCTGTTTCTCCAAATAGGTGAGCTGCATTTCCCAGCACAAGCAGGATTAATCCCTGTGGTGGGCAAGGAGCAGGCTGCTGTTCCGAGCACTCAGTCCTGGTGACCACATGTACTCCAAGCTCAGCCCCGCGGAGAGTTACTGGTCCCGAGATTCGTAGAGGAGCTTGGCGGCCTGCAGGGTGACCAAACACAAGATCAACACAGTGAGACCTGCCTGGTCCTATGCCTGGTGGAGCCAAGCCTGTGTGCGTTTCAGGGGAGACGGCAAGGCAACCCAGTTGAGGGGGAATGGGTGGGGGGATGGGGGTCCCCTTCTGGGAAGGGTGAACTTTTGCTCTAAGACAAAGGGCCCAGCCTCCCTGGCCTGGCTTCAGGTACCTTGTGCATGGCCACTAGCCACGCCACCGCCTGCCTCCTGCCCACATTCGCGTCCTCCGCCGCTGTCAGCTTCACCTGGGTCACACCCTCCGTCCCTGGCACCGTATACTGCAGGAACATGCCTGTGGCCCGGGCGTTGCCTCCTGGAGGAGGGAGACGAGGTAAGATGGCCCAGAGGAGACCCTGAGTGCCCAGGCGGCCACCAGCCCCAAGGTAGTGGTGGCCAGGACACCTTCCTAACCTTGTGCTGCTCTAAGAGTAGCCTCGCCGTGAGGGCTGGCACTCAGGAGCACTCAGGGATCACCATCTCCTCAGGCCTCTGGGAAGAGACCCCAAGCTCACAGGGTAACAGCCTGGTGCCTCCAGGGCCCGGGACAAACGAGCCACATCACCACAAACTGCCTGAGAGGCACTGCTGTGCCCTTCAGAGAACCCCCAGACAAGGCTGACTCATGAAGAGGTGACCACCTGCGCCCAGGGCTGGGGAAGAGTGACGACTACCTCGAGAGCGCCCTGGCCACCGATAGGCCAAGCGGATGCTCAGGGTCACAGCTCGTCTGTTGAGAAGCAGGGCTGGCACAGAGGGGATCGAAAGTGCAAAGGCCCAGTGCCAAGGAATGCCATCCCAGCCTGGACACAGGCTATCTCCCCAGACCGGGCACCCATGTTGGGGACTGGTCTGCTGGGAGCCAGGCTCCCTGCCTTTGGACGATAGCTGTTCCAGTGACAATGACCCAATTCTAGCACTTGCTCCAAGAATAAACCGCTCAAGAGAGTGGCTCTTCGGTCAGGGCTGGTGTTGAAAGAGACCCGTGGGATGCAGCCTCCCATGAACTTGGTGACTTGGGGGGAAGCCCCATCGAGAGCAGTTGACCCCTCGGGAGACTCCTCCATCAGACACATCTCCCCATCGGCATCCAGGCTGACTCTTCTGCCGGTCGGTGGAGTGGGCGCCGAGGCTGCAGGGGGGGATGCAGCGACCACGCTTGCTCGGGAAGAGGCCTGAGCAGCCTGTGATGTGCTGTCCCCTGGGAGACCCCACAACCACACCTTCTTTTTTTTTTTTCATCTAGCCCAAAATGTCAAGAACCACACTTTCCTTTTTTTTTGAGTCTCCGTCACCCAGGCTGGAGTGCAGTGGCACGATTTTAGCTCACTGCAGTCTGTGCCTCCTGGGTTTAAGCGATTCTCCTACCTCAGCCTCCTGAGTAGCTAGGATTACAGGCACTGAACACCACGCCCGGCTAGTTTATGTACTTTTAGTAGAGAGAAGGTTTCACCATGTTGGTCAGGCTGGTCTCGACTCCTGACCTCAGGTGATCCACCCACCTCAGCCTCCCAGAGTGCTGGGATTACAGGCGTGAGCCACCGCACCCAGCCTCCAGAACCACACTTTCATAAGCCACCTTCTGTGGTTGAGGCATGCGCCCCCACCCCGCCACTGGGGAACCTTTCCTGGGCTCTGGAGCAGGCCCACAGCTCTGCCCACCACCTGGATTTGCTTGATAAAGCGCCACTGGGTCATAGCCATGGCCATCTGTCACCCTGTCATCTTCAGCTGACTCTGTCTTCACCACAGCTCATGGGACTGGAAGACAGGGTGCTGGGGTCTGAAAGGCTCTTAAGGAGACTGGGCAGGCAAGGCTCACTGTACCCCCCAAGCCACCACAAGGGGACACAGTGCCAGAAGCCATGGGGAGGGTCTGCCCATGAGAGCAGCCCAGGAGGCCATGTCGCCCTAGCCTCAGGAGTACTGGGTGCCCTAAACACTGGCCCTCACCTGAGCCTGAGGCTCCCCGGGACACAGGCAGAGGGGAGCACCTGGGGTGACCCCCACTTCTCCAGACCCTACCCTTTGCTCCTGGGCATCTACATCTCGCCACCTGCTCAAGGTAACCAGCTTGATGCCATCCCGGCTTCATGCATGTCCTTGAGCTCGGGACAGGTGGCAAAACACTGGCCCAGGCATCTCGCCTAATTCAGAAGGCTGACAGAAGTGCCAGGAGAGTCAGGGGTCCCAGGAGGCCAGGTTGAGCTGGGGAGCAACAGGCTGTGGTAGGAAGGGCAATGCTGCGAGAGGCCCCCGAGGCCAGGTGAGTCCCCCTGGGCACCCATACCCCCTGGCCTCAGCCTGTTCAGGGCTGGCAGGTACTGACAGAGAGCTGTCAACTACGGGGTAACACTCCCCACAAGACAGAACTGAGCGAGTACATCTTCTGCTGGAGTGTCTTCATTTAGGCTTTATAAACCCAAGTATGGGACCCAACTTCTCCCTTAAGTCAACCAAAACAAGGGAATTCAGGTTTCACAGAGAACCCTGGCATGGACCACCCCGTGGACAGAAGCCAGGTGGCGAGGGCCCGCCACGTGCAGGGAGCCCCGGCAAGGAGGAAGAGGCTGACCTTCAAAGACAGGCTGGCTCCCCAGGAGGCTGCTGTAAGCATGAGTGTCTTTTTCTACGGCAAGGAGGTAGGCAGGCAGCGGAGAGAAGGAGCAACCAAGAGCCGGTGAGAGAACAGAAAGCAACATGGGTTACGGCACGTGCATCTGTCAGCACAGTTTGCAGGTAACGGAATGCGGGTCAGCGGAGTTTAGTGGAGAGGCCTTGGCTGGGCTAGATGCTCTAGCAGCTCACCAGGACACGCAGCAGGCGTTGAGTCTGCACGGACGCCCGCGGGAGGAGGGCCGAAGTGCTGGCTCCCCATGAGCCACCACTCAGACCTTTTTGGGGATCTCAGTTACTGCATTTGGGGCTTTATCCTTAGTTTGAGTCCAACAATAAACGGAAGGATATGTTAGAGCATTTAGGGTGGAGGAAATCACTGCGACATGCTGAGGCAAATTTCCCTTTGCGGTCTCACAGCTAAGTTCCGACTCACCTGGGACTCAGAGGTGTTCTAAAGCCAATGAGTAAATACACGCCCTCCCAGCAGACCCAGCAGACCCCGCTCCTCAGGGCGGCTGCCTGATCCCAAAAGTGCACACTCCTCTTGTCACCCACATGTGGCACCAAACCCTCCTGGCTTAGGAAAGGACGTGCCGGCATTTACCTCCAGGAGGGAAGCCTTCTGTGAGGATCTGCACGGTGGAAATGTGCGCAATTTCCATTTCATTGTGGCTGTCTCCGTCCAGAAACAAGTATCTACATCAAATAAAAGCGTCCAAATAGGGTCACTCTCAGGTGAGTGCGACCGAGGCTCCCCGTCTGTGACAATGCTGCCCTGTGCCAACTAGGGTCTAGCTCTTACCTCTGGTTATTAGAAAGACGACAAATCATAGTTTCAGACTTCTCTGAGTTTCCAAAAGTGACGAGGAAGGTAGCTCCTTGGGAACACAAAAGCAAACATGAGAACAGGGCCTGCTTCTTTTCCACCTAACCCTTCCCACGAGTACCAGTCGGAGACACACGCATAGAGGACAGAGTGAAAACAGCAGGAAACAAACCACAGTTTTGTTCTAAGGACCCCTTCAGCTGAGCAAAAAGGCAGTCACGGATCAAGGGTTTAAGAGGTAAAAAAGGTACTGCTCTAGAGACAGGTCCTGCTCACTTATAAAGCTCCTACATCCTTCAAAGAAAGGATGCAGGAATTCATCGCCAAGGTCCAGATCAAAGAACAATAAACCTCTCTGCTCACACGTCCTAAGAGCTGGCAGGACAGGACCAAGACAGCAGAAAGGAAAGAAAAGCCGACCGTCCAGCCAGGGACCATGCCCGTTTCACCCAAGACAGAGCTGTGGGCAGGCACACAGGTGGTCCTAGGCCCACAGTGGGCAGGCTGGGGACAGGAGGCCGGAGGCTGGGACGGCAGTGGGGAGAAGGTCCTGCTCATTGCTCAGAGATTCCAGGGGAGGAACACCCTAAGCCCCTGGAGGACGTCCTCCTCTCACACCAGGACCCTGGGTCTGTGTCGTGCTAGTGGGCAAAGGTCTCCGGACTCTCATCAAGGAGCCACGGTGGTCACAAAGGCCTGAGCACCAGCGCCGGGTTCCACCCGGGGGAAGGGGCTGCCTGGGCCCAGGGCCTCCCCTCCCACATGACGGACGTGCCCAGCGGAGTCAGCACCAACATTTTAGATGACACTCCATCTCTGAAGAGAAGAGAAGGCTCTATAACTGCTTCTAGACGAATCCAGAAGACGGGGTAGGGAGGAAGGGTGAGAGAACGTCAGAGAGAAGCAGAGTGGCCTCTGCACAGTCCACAGCATCAGCACAGACACGAGGAGGAGCCGGCTGGCGGAGCGTGCAGGGCTGTGCAGGCCACCTGCCCTTACCACTCAGGAGCACTTTGAGCTGCTTGTCATAGAACTCCGCCTCCTTGTGGGACACCAGGGCACATTCGGCGCACTGCCGCACGGGGTCCACGAAGCACATGCGTCGCAGCGGCACCTTTTGGCTGCAGCACTTGTCGCAGAAGCACTTCCCACAGCGGCGACAGTGATGCTGGGCAGACACGGGAGGACGGGCAGTCAGGAGGGGCAGGGGACAAGCAGCCCTGGGTCTGGCGCCTGCTGGCCTGGCACTCCCTGGGCCACACCTAAACACGAGGTCCCAGTGCTGGCCGCTGCACACGCACACCTGACGCCAGCCCCCGGGCTCCCCGCCACATAGCAGGGTTCCACCTCACTCGGGAAATGAGGCCTTTTTTTCAAAATAATCAAAATGGCTGCTTTTCAACTCTTTCTTTCAATTACCCAAGTCCCACTGCTCAGGACGTCCTCGGGTCTTGGAGCTGCCATGAGTTGGGCAAAAATTAGCAGCAAGACACTCCACGAGGGCAAAGTGGCCCAGGAACAGGGGCTGCACCCCCACCCTATGGTGGTCCGCAGAATCAGCCCACTTTCCACAGAAACAGGGCATGGCTGACACTCAAAACAAGCCATAATGGCCGGGTACGGTGGTTCATGCCTGTAATCCCAGCACTTTGGGAGGCCGAGGTGGGTGGATCAGGAGTTTGAGACCAGCCTGGTCAACATGGCGAAACCCCATCTCTACTAAAAGTACAAAAATTAGCTGGGTGTGGTGTTGCCAGTCTGTGGTCCCAGCTACTCAGGAAGCCGAGGCAGAAGAATCACTTGAACCCAGACAGCGGAGGTTGCAGTGAGCCGACATCACGCCACTGTACTCCAGCCTGGGTGACAGAGAGAGAGGCTCTATCACCAAAAAAAAAAAAAAAAAAAAGCCATAAGATGATCTCCATCCCCTGACAGAAGGAGCTGTCCTGTTGGGGCCCCTCCCCTCCTCCCACCGCCCCAACTCAGCGGCCTCAGCTCACCTTTCTGGTGAGAAAGTCAAACTTGGTGTCACACTGCATACATCTCCGACACTAGGAGAGAGACAACAAAGCATTAAAACCCGGCTTAGTCACTCGCCACGTCACTGGGGCAGGATCACGGGCCGCTGAGAGAGCTGGGCCCTGCCACCTTCCCACGCGCCCAAGCGGGCCGAGGCAGGCAGGCCTGTGGTACAGGGCGATGGACTGGCCACACGTGCCCAGGCTCCTGAGGTGGGGTGCACCCGGCGCACCCATGGAGTCTGGGCCTGAGGTGGGCTTGGGGTTTGACTGTCTTGCAGCTGAGCGTGCAACCTGGTGTTTCGGGTCCTTCCATGCTGGACCCAACAGCAGTTCACTCTAGCAACGCCTTTTTGGCCCTGGTCCTGTTACTGGAACCAAAGGGCAACGCCATGAAGCAACTATGAAATCCACAGCAGGAGCCAGCCTAACCCGGGAAGGCCGTGCTAGCAGCCGCTCCACAAACCAGGCAAGCTCAGGGGAGCTGCTGATGACGGGGCTGTGCGCCAGCAGACAAAAGCCCAGGTGTCAGAGACATAAAACTTATTCTAGTTCTTTATTTGGAGTCCTGGCGTGCGTGCCCTGACCCCCACCTTTGAGGGAACCCCCAGAAGCAGCTGAAGCACGTGCGGGCTGGTGTGGATGTCACGGGGTCAGGAACCAGGCCCGGGGATGCCCTGAAGATGCTTCCTCAGCTCGAGGACCCAGGCACAGAGAAGCTCTAAGACTCACCAGCCAGGGCTCATGAGGCTGGACTTTCTTGGCAGAGATTCTGCGCACAGAATAGACAAGTGCAGACGGAAACGGGAAGGTGGTTGGCTCAGGGCTGACCAGGAACTGTGACCACACGAGACCTGGGGACTGGGCAAGGTGCCCAAGGGGTCACAGGGGGCCTGAAGCCCTGTGGCAAGGTGGTGCTGCCCTGACACTGGGGATGCCCTCTGGGAGGATGCCCTCCTCTGCCTCATGACAGCAGCCATGAGACAACCATGCTGAGGACGCAGCTATTTCTGCTGAGTTGGAATCACATCTGAAGTTTCTTCAGCTGCCTCAGCTGAAGAAATTATACTTTAAATTGTCTAAGGGGCTGGACGCAGTGGCTCATGTCTGTAATCTCAGCACCTTGAGAGGCTGAGGTGGGCAGATCACTTGAGCCCAGGAGTTTGAGACCAGCCTGGGCCACAGGGCGAGACCCCATCACTACAAAAAAAATTAAAAATACAAAAATTAGCTGGTATGGTGGTGCATGCCTGTAGTCCCAGCCACTTGGGAGGCTAAGGTGGGAGGATCACTTGAGCCCAGGAGGCAGAGGTTGCAGTGAGCTGTAATCATGCCACTGCACTCCAGCCTGGGTGACAGAATGAGACCCTGTTCCAAAAATAAAAATTGTCTAAGGGCTGTCATTTCATGGTAACACCCAGAGTCTCAGAGTGATGCCCGGGTGCCACTGAAATCCAGGGGACCCTGTGGCCATCTGCTGGGTGTCACTGGGGTCGCCATGGCCCTAAGGAAGTAGATTCTCTTTATGGGCAGTGACAGTGAAGCCAAGTGCCGCTGTGCCCGGGAGGGAGCGGGATGAGGCGCAGCGTCCGGCCCAGCTGCGAGTGTGCTGCTCGTTGCATGCCGGCAGGGCTTGGTCAAGGATAGTGGAGGAGGCACCTGCTTTATGAATTGTTAAAACAAACGCACACCTCCTGGGCCCGCTGGGCAGAAGGGACTTGGGGCCCAGCTCCAGCCTGGCAGGGAAGCCTATGGGCCGACGGTGGCCGGAGCCTTTCGGATGTGGGAACGGGTAAGTGTGACACCTCAACACAGGAGAGCAGGGCAGCCCACTCTGAAAAGAGCCCTCTGCAGCCTACACACCTCAGACACTTGGTCGGTCTGCAGGTGAAGGCAGAATTGCAATTAGTCACTTAGAAATAAAACACATAAAAGATGCTCCCTGATTTTCCACTGCTTCATTTGACTAGACAAAAAAAAAAATGTCACTGAAGTGCAGGGTACATTTACCAAGCACCCAGAGACACACATGCGGTGGCCTGTGCCAGAGGCCCTCACTGAACCCGGCCTCTAAGCTCCCCTCAGGGCTGTGGAGACCTCAGGACTGGCCACAACCCAACTTCTCCAAACAGCCCCAGATGCGACCACAGGCTGGTGAGCTGCTGGCTGCGGACCACCGCAGAGCCTGCTTCCGGGGGCGTGGGTCCCAGCTCTGCCTGCCGCCTCCACTTAGAACAGCAAGCCCGATGCGTTTACCACGTGCAGGGGCTCCTAGCTCGAACCCCCTCATGACCACGGGACAAAGTCACCGTGAACACGCTCACCCTCAGCACCAAAGCCACGGAACTCCCAAACCTCAACTGGGAAGGCTCCGTCCTGGCCTGGCCTGGCCACCTCCCACTCACTCCAGATGGCAGGAGGGCCCTGACGCCAGCGTGAGCGCGACGTGAGGACTCAGCCATCGCCGGCTCCCCCCACTAACAGCAGGGACTCCAATCCAAGGGGAAGACATTCAGACCCGGCTCTGAAGGAAATCTGTCTCCGTGCATTCTTTCAATAGAGTGATGGACACCATTTTCATGGTGGTCCCTGGATTTGCTGAGCCGGTGACTGCCTTTTCTAAAGCTGGACCTCAGTGCTGCCCACCCCCTCCCCAGCAGGCCCTCCAGCCTCACATGGGGACCGCGGGCCCCAGGGCGCCTCGCCTCCCTCAGCTTCCTGAGAACAAGACTCTCGTGCTCTGGGGTCCTTGGCAAGGATGAAACAAGAAGGTCCTAGTGAGGCTTCCACCTGGTGTGACCCACACCCCCCATGTCGGTGCTCACCATCAGAGACCTGGGTGGTGGGTGGTGAACTAGAAACAGGTGCAGGTTAAATGAGCTGGTGACTGAATGGTGTGACTCACGGGTGTCTCCTGGAAGAGATGGAGGTCTTTTTGCTTCTGATGACTAAGGACTTGGCTGAATATTGACGAGAATCACCCATGTTCAAAGCACAATAATCCTTGAGATGTAAGAGAAGACCTTTCCTCCATGAAGAGCTCCGTTTTCCCTTCCGGGGGAAAGAGACCAGGAAATGCCTGGCAAGCATAAACTGAGGGCCTCAAGTCTCGAAAAGGAGGCGAACTGGAGGTAGCCACAGCTTTGCCAAGCCACACGAGAGCTCAGACGCCTTATCTAACGCAAGAGCTGCCTCAGCGCTCCATCAAGGACAGATGGGCTGTACTGGCACTGACACGCGGCTCAGCCCCTCAGTGGGAAAGCTCTCCCACACGTGTGGCGCTGTTCCAGCCCCAACTCTGGGCCAGCGATTCCACGAGGCAGGCAAGGCCCGTGGGGTCACCAGGGCCGAGGACCTTCTGGAACACAGGCCCCTCAGGTCTGAGCAGGGGCGGGACCACGCAACCGCCCAATCCCCCAGCGTCTTAGCCTGCCTCCCTGTGGTCTGGGGACCCAGCAACAGACCCTCCACCACCCTGTTCTCACAGGTTTGAGGACTTTCCCCTGCCCTGCACCCCTCCTCTGGGAAGCTCATCCCCTTCTCTGAGCCCCAGAAGATGCTGGCGCGGAGGAGCTGCTCTGATGCGACGCCATCACAGCCGCTGCCCTCCCCATGTCCACGTGAGCCAGCGTTCTGCAGAGGCAGGAGCCTCCCTCCAGCCTGCGGGCCCGCGTGCAGCGCAGGGCGCTCGGAGACAGGCCGCATCAGGTGCCAAGTGGTGGGAACAAAGTCTGGTGGTCCTGGGACTCTGTAGATGCTTCTGGAAGGAGTCCTCTGGGGTCCACAGCCACATGTGCCCTCACTGTGGGAGGACAGAGGTCCCGGTTGCGGTGCACATCAGGGACCCTTCAGACGCCATTCTGCAGCAAGGATGCCGTGAACCATAAGAGGTCCTCGTCCCTGCCCCCACTCAGGCGGGTCCTGAGCATCGTAGGATCCCACAACCGGCCTTTTCTTGTTTCCCTTTGCTTTTAAGCTACTTCCTGGACTTGGAAACCAGGCCTGGCCCACCCCAGCCTTCTAGAAGCATCTACAGAGTCCAGCTGGCAGCTCTGCCAGGGCCTCCCCTGCCTGCGAGCTGTGGGCACAGGCTGGCTGCTCGCTTCCCTGCTCGTGCTTCGGCCCAGCCCTGCGGTTGCCCTCGAATGGGTCTGTCAGTTCCAGAATGCTCCGCCTGCTGTGTGGTGGCCCCTTCCCTGACCCCAGACATCCATTAGCCATAGAATCTACTAGAATCTGCTAGAGAAAACTTCACAGCGGTTTTAACTATGAGCTTAAGCAAACATGAACCCGCATCATCACCAGGTGGTTCCAGTGAGGATAACTGTTTATGGTCTCTCCGTGGTGACCCTGGCCCACAGTGCCCAACAGGAGGGGTGCACTCTCTCAGCATTCCCAGCAGACAGTGCTGACAGAGACCTGCTTTTCACATGTACTGTGCAGTTTGTGTTTGGGCAAGCTAAAAGGCCAATTTCTAAATATAAGACCACATTGCTGGAGCAATGGCTCACGCCTGCAATCCTAGCACTTTGGGAGGCTGAGGTGGGAGGATCGCTTGAGCCAGGAGTTTAAGAGTACCCTGTGCAACACAGCAAGACTTTGTCTCTACAGAGCCAGGCATGGTGGCGCACACCTGTAGTCCCAGCTGCTTGGGAGGCTGAGCTGGGAGGACAGCTTGAGCCCAGGAGGTCGAGGCTGCAGTGAGCCATGTTCATGCTACAGCATTCCAGCCTGGGCAGCAGAACGCTGTGACCCACAGGGGCAGAGGTCCTCTTGGGAGAGATGGAAGGTCTTTTTGCTTCTGATGACTAAGGACTCAAAAAAAAAAAAAAAAAAAAAAAAAGGACGGACCACACCTAGGATTTAAATTTGTCCCCTTAAAAGAAATGACCCAGATGGGCGCAGTGGCTTACGCTTGTAATCTCAGCACTCTGGGAGGCTGAGGCGGGCGGATCACAAGGTCAGGAGATCGAGACCAGCCTGCCAAATACCCACCCTGTCAGTAAGCACGCCCCGCAAAGGAAGTGCAGGCATACAAGCTGGGCACCAGACCAGGCTCCCACCAGCGCCTCCTTTAATTGGACCCGACAGCTCTGATGTTCAGTGAAACAGCTATTTTAGAAGCTAGGGAGAATACAGCAAAGCCCAGAAACCAAGCGTGATTCATCCATTTTCACCATACATGGCCAGCAGTGTCTGGAATGCCAGCCTCTCAGTCTGCATCATGTCCCAGGTGCATGTGTCACCACCGGGGTGGGCTGGGGCAGACTTTCAAACCAGCACATTCGCAGGGGAAACTAAAACCCCCAAGAACAACCCAATTAAAAAGGCCTCAAGATGTTTAGTGAGAAAAATGAATAAATAAATAATAAAGGTGTTCAGTGAGGGCCACGAGGCCAGAGATGCAGGCTGTGACACACGGAGACGGAGAAGGAGAGCAAGGAAGGGTGAGCTCAGGCAGTGCCCCAGTAAGACCCACCTGCTGCTGGACCCTCTTGCCCAGGCCAGACAGATAAGCCTGCTAAGGGCTGACACTGCTCCCCGGGATGGACGGTGGGACCCAAGCGCTCTCCAGGAGCTCTCTCTGCCTGTGCAGCGGAGTCACCGAGGCAGCCTCAGCCCAGGCCTCTCTGGGGACCTGGCACTCACTTCCATAGGATGCCTCCATGGCCATCCTGCAGGGCCCAGCACAGGCTAGGGGGAGCTGAATGAACACAGGAGCTGCCCAAGGGAAGAGGGGCTCAGAGGGAGTGAGGACCAGGGCAGGCACACGCAGATGGCTCCCAGTGGAATTCTGGAACACGCTTCCCCTGGCTGCCTACGGGAGTCGGAGCCCTGGGTGCTTGTCTGCTCCTTGCTGGCCAAGTAAACCAACAGCTGACTCACACCCACCCTGCCAGATGACACCCTCGGAGGCAGTCGAGGCAGATGCCATGAACTAAGATCCCCATTGGGTAGGCAAGATGCCCATGAACAATGAAAGACGAAACCGGGCCAGGTGTGGTGGCCACACCTGTAATCCCGGCACTTCCAGAGGCTGAGGTGGGAGGATCGCTTGAGCCCAAGAGTTCCAGACCAGTCTGAGCAACATAACACGACCCTGTCTCTACAAAATAAAACCTAAAAATTAGCTGGGCGTGGTGGTGGGCGCCTGTAGTCCCAGCTTCTTGGGAGCTTGAGGCAGGAGAATCGCTTGAACCTGGGAGCTGAACGTTGAAGTGAGCCGAGATCGCACCACTGCACTCCAGCCTGGGCGACACGGTGAGACTCCGTCTCAAACAAAAGAAACCCTGAAACCCACCCTTCCTCCACAGTGGGAGCAGACACCAGCACAGAGCTCCTCGGAGACCTGCAGGTGGGTACCCGCTGGCCCACTCTCACGCAACAGGGCAGCTCCTCAGAACCAGCACCCGGCCACCCCCAAAGAGAGGGCTTCGCAGCACACAGGAAACCAGTAGTGCCTCCACCCTCAAGGTTAGTATCATCTCAAAGTAGAGTTTAGGGAGCTTAAACGGATGTTCAGAAAAAGTTACCATAAAAAGAACAGAGTTTCAGGACATATGCCTGCCCTCCCCTTGAGGCTGGGGTGACAAAGGACAGTGAGGCCCCACCATGCACTCTGAGCTCCCACACCACTGTGAGAAACGTCGCCCACCAGCTGGTGGGCAGGCTCCCATGGTCAATGACTTCTCAGGCCCCCCCAGAATTCGTCAATCAAAAAACAATTTAAATATATCTATCAATAGACCTTTACTGAAAGACAATCATTTTTAAAGGGTAAGAGCGTAACTCCTACAAATAGAAAATGGACCCATGTCAAAGATTTAACTCATCAGTTAACGACAGAACCAGTAAGATTAAAAAACCAGTTCAAAGGAGAATCCATAGAGCAGACATGGACACAAGCCGTGAGGAAGACAGGCATGAGTTTGACAGTAGACGTAAACTGGCTCCTCTCACAGGGCGCCGCCGCAGGGCGTGTGAGAGAGGACGTCAATTTCACCTCTGAGGGACAAAATCTACTTGCATCTCAGGGACTACAAACGTGTGTGTGACGATCAGTTTTCTACAATTTTCAGCTGCCAGGCAGTTCGAAGCTGGCTCTGACTGCGTGCTGGGAGGACTGTGCTAATAAAGGCAGCCTGGCCCCCCACAGGACGCCCAGGAATCCTGTTTTGTTGCCTCAAAGTCTCAGTGTTTCCTAACGTCAGGAAAAGCTCTACAGCCTGGGCAACAGAGCAACACCCTGTCTCAAAAAAAGAAACCGTCCTTAGCCAGCCTCAGGGACCCTTGAGAAGCTCGCCTGTGCCCCTGGCAGTATCCCATGAGGCTGCTCATTCTCAGAACCTGCGGAGCCTCTGGCAGCCCCTGGCACTTCACAAGGGTGAGCTTTACCCAAGCGCTGTGATCCTGGAAAATAATTATGAAACCCCCACCCCACAGTGTGCTGGGAAAGCCTTCTGCCGAGAACCACCCTTCCCAAACAGGCCAGAGATCACAGATGCACCCCTTCTTTACCCACAACAAGGCCCTCCAAATTTCCATTCTCTGCCCCAGAAAACACTGGCCATTTCTCCCCATTATCAACTGGAACACAATTCCCTTACCTGGACTTTTTTTTTTTTTGAGGCAGAGCCTCGCTCTGTTGCCCAGGCTGAAGTGCACTGGTACAATCTCACTGTAACCTCCTCCTGCCAGTTCAAGTGATTCTCCTGCCTCAGCCTCCCGAGTAAGTGGGATACAGGCGTGCGCCACCATGCCCGGCTACTTTTTGTGTTTTTATTTATTTATTTATTTTGAGATGGAGCCTCACTTGGTCGCTCAGGTTGGAGTGTAGCGGCATGGTCTCGGCTCACTGCAACCTCTGCCTCCTGGGTTCAGGTGATTCTCCTGCCTCAGCCTCCCAAGTGGCTGGAATTACAGACGCCCACCACCGTGCCCGGCTAAGCTGTGTATTCTGGCTTCAGCTCTGACGTGCTGGAGGTTCCCGGCCTCCACTGTGCCACCCACCTCCCCATCTTGATTATTTGCAGCTTTGGCCACGCCTCCCTGCAAAA